>CM060967.1:16014783-16237283 GCA_030765045.1 Tenodera sinensis | reverse complement strand
TTGGATATTATACACAGCAACTGCCTGCAGTTTGAAGACCAAGTTGTACTTTACTTTCCCTGCTGTGTGTTGTCGTTTACTCTTCTTCTATACCCATATGATAATGGTGAGGAGTGTAAGGCAGAGAGAAGAAATCGCACTCTCCAAACGGGAAACGAACCCCAAACCCCAGGCACACCATGTAGGTTCTTTATTGACTGAGCTACGGGACCAATCTACCTGAATTTTAAGCAGTTTATAAGTCTTAAACAGGTAGTAAATCAGTAAATCCGATTCTTTTAAATGACTATGCTTATATTTCCAGGTTTATCTCAGAGATGGAGTCACTGTTTCATACAATGATGTTTGCTCAGTTCCTCAGCAGTTCAGGAGCCCTCTGCCTCATCATATTCCAGATAACAGTGGTATGATATTTATTCCCTTACTTTCTTTGTTACGTTAATCTGAAATAAAAACCGACGAAATGTTATTACAAATGCTTTCTTGAACAGAAATAGCAGTTTATCATATAAATGTTGAAAGTGGGATTTTAGTTTGTAGTAGGAGTACTTGCGGAATTTCCTTCTGCATTTAATGTCATTTTTAAAAGATGTCATTTCCATTTGTTGCTAAAGTGAGTGATTTAGCTACTGGAATAAATTTGTGGAAATACGTTTGGCAAGTGCTCAAAGCGGAAAGTCAAGAATGTTGACAGTGCTCAAGTCTGGTCAAAGCTGCTCGGAAAGCTTAAAATACTACCCCTCCCCTCGTTACTTGCAGTGACTGATAAACACAGACAGGCAGCGAAACCAGTTCTCTAGCTTTGGCCCCGTGTTTAGACGTTCAGTATTTAGGTTGACAATAATGTTCAGTTATCTTCTTTACCTTTCACGATATATGCATTTGTTATTGGACTTTTTATTCGTCACATTTGAATCTATTATCATTATCTATTATCATTATCATTATCTATTTGAATCATGCAAATATTGGTATAACAACTAATAATTTATACATAAGCACTATCACATAAAAAGAAGATACGATCAACCAGTGGCGGCTCGTGACTTGTCGCAGTGGGTGTGCAGTATATTACATCCTTTCCACCTTCTCTCTTTCTCTGACACACACCACACAATTCTAATTCGCAATTCTTGTGGCCAATTGAGCTCCCATGTTTTGTTATTTTTTTGGTTTAAATGACCAATATCACAACAACCATTATTTGTACAGATCCTGGTTTCTCTCACTCGCAAATAAGCACTGAAGACAGCTTCTCTTCTAAGAATAAATCCGAAATATTTATCTCTTTCCATTTCGCCATGATATTTATTTGTGCAAGCTCTTCCCCGATCCCCGCGACCCTTCGCCCTAAAGGTTTCTTCCCCAGTCGCAAAATCCGGTTTATGCGTTCTCTACTTTTCACATACAGGAAACAAATTAGTGGGTGTGCAGTTGTGAGTATGCTATCCCCCAGGAACCGCCACTGAGATCAACAACCAACTTATATAAGCAGACTTAGGACTAAGGAAATTATCTATATAAAGGGTTAGTGAATTGTGTAACTTATTTGTACGTGAGATTAACCTGTTTAAGTTTAACTTCACATCATCATTGATTTTATTACTTTTTATGTTCGTTTCAGGTCATCTACAGACCATGTTAAACAATCCACTGCATTTATATTCACTTCTTTCCTTTTTTCTTTCTCGAGTATCTTTTCGACATGTGATCATCCTGTCACTGTGATTTTTCCTTCTTTCTTCTGTTTCTTTTCATTATTTAATTTTCATTATTATTTAGTTTATGGTGTACTTAAGGTTTCTTTTATTATAAGCTTGCTTAGAACTTTCAGATATTAAATTAGTTCATAAGGGAGTTCTGTTTATTTTATGGAGGTACATTACCAAAAAAAAAAAAAAAAAAAAAAAAACCACTTTATTTTCAGGGCACGATTTTGGGTACATCAAGATCATGAATGAACATGTTACCAGAATTATCTCCTAAAACACTTAAATAGTCAAAGTGAGATTGAATTAAATCATGATAGACAGTATCAAAATTATTTTCACTTATCGCTTTAAATGTTAATCCATAGCTTATATCTAATACAGTTCAAATCTTGCTCTTTACACGTATAATATGACTTTAGTGTCACTATTTCACATCTGTAATGTTTTAATTGTTATTTTAGATTGCAGATCAAGGAATAGGGGGACTTGCAACACAGCTTCAGTTTCTTGCCATTTCAATAATGCAATTACTGCTCTACTGTTGGCATGGAAATGAGCTCACCTATCAGGTAATATAATTATTTCTTGCTTTTTCTCACACGCAGTAATGATATGTAAACTTTTGAAGTACATGTAGTGATACCGTATTCTCAAAAGTGAGTAGGTTTTGTTACATCACTTTTCAACTTCTACGTTGCCAACCATTGAATGTTGCTGTTCGCAAACTACTTTCATTCTTGTACTCAGTTCCGCCAACAAATTTAACATAGTGGTAGTGGGCGTGGTACAGAACAAGGCATATTATTGAACTCCATTTTAAATTTCTTGAGATATGTTTTGCACCTTCGTAAGATAATACAATTATTGAATCATTATATTGTATGATTTAGCGGAAAATCGCTAAAAATGGCGTCTATCTTCATAAAACTCGATGATCCAAGAGTATTATATTACATAATACAACTAGAGGACCAGACAGACGTTGTCCTGTTCAAACGTTGTATATCCAAAAATTGTACAAAAATACGAATAAGCTAACACGTCACTGTGAAAGAAACAAAAATCAAAACATCGCTAATACCGCGAATTTCGCTTCTTCTCTGGGTTAGAAGTCTCTATTGCGCATTCTCTGTAGCGAGAAGAAGGCCATGTTTGTTGTAATTACTTGTTTATGTTGCTGTATAAGAAAACGCACTAACAGGGTGGGCGGGTTCCATGTTTTATCTACAATGGACAACATCACAACTTTCCTAGGTAATTACTTCATTCTCTTTAATCTGAACAACGTATTTAGCTTATAGTATAAACAGTGAATCATAAGCATCTTAAAAACGCACGCTTGCTTCGCTGAAGTGATTTGTTATGACCAGAATGTGCTAATTAAACTCAAGGTGGCTGAGGTTTACTTGGACGGGAAATGCTGCAGTATGCAGGAAAACCGTTTATTTATCTACCTTTGCCATCTATCCCCTTTGCTTTTACAATGGTTACTACCTTTGATGTATAATGTTCCAATGGTTGATGGCTCTGTAACACAATTTGCACAATAATAAATAACAATATGTTAAATTTATATGTTAAGTGGATTCTTATAGAATGACGTACATACATATATACGTTATTGCAATTCATTACAAATCAATACTGCACCTTACACATTTGCACAATATATAATGTTGAAGCACACTTTAATTAGTTGCTTAATAAGCGCACACATTTAATGTAACATTAATGCTGAGCTGTGACAAATACATTCAAGAATCGTATCACGGAACAAAATGCCGGAAAGTCTGAAAAGCGATCGCAGCGCTACTTGACGGATCAAATTGTAAATCTAAACCATTGTCGAATCATGTTTATCACATACGCAAAAGTTCATAAACGTCGGTCCAACCATTTAGGAATAGTTCAGTCACATGCACACGGACAGAAGAAATGAAGACAGAAGAAAATATAAAGAAAAATATACATGTTCTTTCGATCAGTGGCTATTAAACCATATAATTTCCAATTTCTCAATCTCAGAGCCTTACCGAGAATGGCGTCTACTTCCCATGGATCTGTCGATCGAACAAGATCGAAAATTGCTACGTTCTATGACAATAGCGCTCAGATATTGTCTTGCTCAACGATACTTTCTTATGACGTCGTCTGATGACGTCATATTTCGCTTATTATAATTGATTTCATAACAATCTCGGACATGCTGGGAAAATATTGTCGATTTATACTTTTAACATTTCGAAGTGATATTTACACAAAATAGTAACTGCTTATATCAGCATAATTAAGATATAGAAATTGACAATGATCGTCTCAAGAAATTGACAATATTCCAAATAACAAAAGAGTAATGTTGAATAAACAGAGTCAAGTTTACGTTTGTTCTAAATATTTCTGTGGAATCATATAATAACTGTTTCAATCAATATGAATTACTTCGCTCTGAGCTATAGGCGTACTTTACTAGGGGCGTGGGGAAATGCCTTGCAATAATAGTGTTTATAACTTATTTATTAATAAAAACGATTCAATACATACATGGCATGTCTTAGTATACACCCCATCAACGTCAACACAGTGCTGCCAACTTCCTGGGAACTTCATTATTGCGTCACGGAACCATTGTTTGGGGTACTACACAGTCACTTGTGGACAGCTAACTGCAGTTCCTTGTTGTTGCAGCGCGTCCTTCATGTTATCGAACAGAGAGTTTCTTCTCAGGTGTATGTCTTCTGGGCCTTTGGAACTCAATGAGGACACGCCTTTTTCACAACTGTTTTGATCTCAGCATTACAGTGTACAACTGAATACAAAATTAAAATGTGTTGAAGTATGAATCCAGAGTCATCTTTCACAAACCCTACGCATACCCTGAGATTAAGACGTTCAGAGCTCGAGCTATCCAGGAAACATCTACAAGAAACTGCAATACGTTGTCAACCAACGGAGTTCATTATCAGCTTTATTGTTACTCCGACAATGTGAGGCAGTAAAGGTCTACGCTGCCCCTAACCGTCACCCCCCCCCTCCCCCCTCCCCAACATTTGACCGAACATTGGTTTGCTATAATGAGCATGATAATGTATATTGCCCTAGGGCAACTATTTATTACTTAAAACCCCAGTGTACCCAAATTTGGTATTTTGGTGGACAATCCTTTTATCTACGATCTTGTCGTCACTCCAGGGATTATACCTGGCACTGATGGCTATAATCGCGAACTAAAGTTCAAACAGCCAGGTGTGATAACCAGCTTTGGCCTCGAACCAAAACCCTCTGCAAGTATAATGATATATTGTGAGTATGTAACATAATTTTTTACTTTTGTATTTTAAAGAGTGAAATGGTGCTACGAGCCGTGTATGAAACTCCGTGGGTTTCTTCAGGACCAGAATATGGACGTTGTGTGCTCATCATAGGGGCAAGGTCTCTGAAAGCAGTGCACCTTACAGGAGGCAAACTGTACACCACGTCACTGGATACTTTCCTGAATGTAAGTATAAAAGCAATATATAAGGTGGAAGGGAAGTCATTACATTAATTTAAACCAGTGCTAGAACTCGCTATTTGGAACACACTTTGTCTCTGATCACTGTCGAAAACAAGCTAGCAACACTGCAGATTGTGTGGGTGTCACTTTCACTAGGTCAGTACATTAAACACCGCAGCGTGGTGTCTC
The DNA here is from genome assembly GCA_030765045.1 of Tenodera sinensis. NCBI lineage: Eukaryota > Metazoa > Arthropoda > Insecta > Mantodea > Mantidae > Tenodera > Tenodera sinensis. The sequence continues at coordinate 16,231,889 of CM060967.1, read as the reverse complement.
GTGAACGTAAACAAAAACCATGCTGTGTCCCTTCATGTTTACTGTGGGAGTGTAGGTCAATTAGAATCGTTATCTCCTAACACATTACACCATCCTGCAAGCGACCGGCCTGTTTACATCCAGAAGCCGGTTCAACTCCCTGACCAACTTCAACGGAACGTTGTCGAGTTACTTCATGTCTGAAAGAGTTGCTCGGAGTATTCCTTCAGTGATTAATTATTTCGAAACCCTGTGTATTGTCCCATAATTACTACGAGAACTATGTCAGAAACAGACATCTTACAAGTAACAACTTATTATCTTTGTGCATTCTTGCTGAATTACATATCCAATTTGGAACAAAAACAATTTATTTTTTTCGAAATCGCCTGATAAAATAAAATTTCATGAGGCATTTCTGTTTCTAATGCTTCTATGAAACACATATTAGAAGAAATGTAATAAGTTCCCTTCAACCCGGTATATGTATTAGATTCACTTATTTACGAATTTAGAACAATTAAACACTCAGAATTTTAATTGAAAGATGAATACTTTTTCCTGCTCCATTTACCCTCCTCGAAGAACAAACTCTGGATCAGAGAGAGTAGCCAGATCGGTGATCAAACCTAATTGAGGACGATGATATAAAACGAGGGCGAAATGGATGAAAGGAAAGGTGATGATGGAGCATTTGGGGAAATGAATGGCGGAGAACACGCAGTAAAGCGACCTATAGTCGCTTTGTCCAAAAAATTCTCACGTATGTGATCGAACCCGGGCTGCCTTGGTGGGACGCGAGTGGTCTAACCACTACGCCACTCCGCCGCCCTAAGGACAAATACAAGGGAGCTAATTTTTTTGGTTTTTACAATTGTCAGCAAGTGACATATTTCCTCATTTGAAGGTCTTAGCACAGGGAGCAATATCAGTGCCTTTTTTTTTTTTTTTTTTTTTTAAATATGAAATATATCAAATCAGCTAATAGGTCTGCTATAACTGATGAACGCTTCGATGCACGTTTTGATGACAGAAAACATAAAACGAACCATAAAGGTCTGCAGAAAAAAAATTCTTGTCAAACATCTACTGCTATTAAAGTAAAAAATACTTCAAGTACCAGGCGTTAACATATTTGTCCACGAGTTTCACAGCTAGTAAATTCAAAGCGCCCTAGTAATAGACTTTTTTCCAAAATGCTTTCCTGTTTCGTTTACGGGGCCTGAAAACAGGTGTTGAGCCTCCCCTAACTTGCCTGCAGTTGAGCCCATTGGCATTGTTGACACATGACCAGTTTTTCTTCAACAAAGAAAAACAGGTGACTGTTTCGAAGTGCTTAGAATGCGACCAGCTTTTGTTGGGTTTGGTTAATTTTGCAACACCTATACAGTGGACTGGTGTTTACGTTCCGGTACATGCGCATAGGTCCACAATGCATCACCTTTTACAATGTCACATACCTCTTTTGAAGCACCACCCTTGTATTCTTGTGCGCAATAACCGACAAAAACATCTTTTTGAGATTGCTCAAGTTATGTCGGATCCATTTTCTTAGGATGCCATTATTGTGTTATTAAGAGATTACCTGGCATCCATCTTTTGACTTGCCTCTTTCCTTCGCTAATTCCTTGAGCTGAGCCATTGACTTCCATTCTTTGCAGCTACTTGTTGCACCAGCTTTTCTCATGTCGTTCTTGGTTTACCAACTAGCCGCTCTCGTTTTGCCTCCATACGTTGAGGGAATTCCGATCTTCTTCCATTCTTTTTACATGTTCGTACCATGCAGATTGTCTTCGATTCTTTCACTTATGGGAGGTAATCGTAACTCATCTTTTATTCTTTCATTTTGGATCTTATCTCGTTTTTTGCCTGCTATTCTTCTTAGGCACTTCATTTTAACTGAGTTAACCTTACTGATATTCGTATTTATTGTCCAGCCAAGTATGCATCTGTTTAGTGAGTAATTGTACCCTTTTTCTTATCTCTCCTTGAATTTTACCAGTATGATGTACAATAGCTCCGACATACTCATAGCCTTCTACTTGTGGTAGGTGTTCAATGTGTTGTTGTTAGCTAATGCTGGATTTCTGACAATGAAGTCATTAATCCTCTTGCTCTCCAATATTTTTCACTGATGGATGGGGCACTAGAAGTGGCCGGGCATATTTGAAGATGGTCTCGATCCATTTCCTCTTGCAGATCACAGAGGACAGAGTGGTGAAGAATATATCCCAATTCTGTTTAAATGTTTTACTAGACAATCATGTCCTGTAATCAACCTGAAGGTTGCAACTGCTGTTTTTCGAGGATACTCAGGAATTACTGTTTGAATGTTTGGTAGTTGCCATCTTTTATCTTTAGATACTGCAATACTTTTTTTGAATTCAGAGTTGACTAATGTTTTAGCTGCATAAAATGGTGGATTAACTATAGATTTCTATACACTCCTGGTACCCTTTTTGCAAGAAAATCAGCTTTCTCATTACCACTCAGTCCACAGTGAGCTGGTATCCATTGGAAGACTAGGTGTTTTTGAAGTGCTGTTAGATGGCTAAGCATCTTCCAACATTCTATAGTAGTTTGGTCTTTTGTGACAATTTGGAAGTAATTGTTATAATTATTACCCTGAAATCTCAGAGAAAATGATGAAAATGTGAGATTCTATACAAAAGATTGTGTAGGGCGATTCGAATTGCTTCAATTTCTCCATGGAAGTTTGTAGTTTCATAACCTAAATATTTGTAATAGGAAAAGAGGTGACACGTGACTCCAGCACCTGCTCCATCTTGGTTTGAAATTAGTGATCCATCAGTATAAATATGGAGCGATTCATATATTATCACATACAGCATTCAATATTGATCTGTTCTATTTGAGTTTCTGTTCTTGTCACCATCATTACTTGATTTTTTTGAAGATTTGGTAAAATTACTTTCTCTTTTAACCGTTTTACGTTTCTCTAAAGGCATTTTTGCTGCATGACCAGTTTTTCGGAAGAAAAAAAAGTGAATATTTGATTCGAAGTGCTTCGAATACGACCAACTTTTGTTGGGTTTGGTTCATCTTGAAGTACCCATACAGTCGACTGATGTTTATTAGTGGCAAAGGATGGAGCTTTATCGTCAGAAGTCGTAATAAATGAACATTTTCATGTGATAATTCCATATTTTCGCTGTGACACAATTATCAAGTCACTGTAAGCAACATAAATAACGCTCTTATGACGAAATATCTGAAGTAGATTATGGTAAAAAAATGTCGAAGTTTCCCGTGGAAACACCAGATAGCACCTGCAACAATCAGTGTTGCCAAGGCTCAAAATATAAATACTAGCCTTAGTAATAGTTTAACTGAACAAAACGAGATATATCCACCATAATTCAAGGAAAGTTCCCGTGACCTAGGAAGCTCTAAAGAAAATTCCAATTTTTAGAAGATGTTTGCTGAAGAAATTTCTCACGAGAATTGCTGGAGTGAATGGGGATGGTTATATCTTACCCCAGTCCCTGAGGATACGACAAGGGTAAGGTCTTCCAACAACGAGCGTTTAAGGTGATGTATAGCACTGTATAAATTAAGACCACCTTCCGAAGATCTGCGGGGATGAAACAACGCTACCTCGGGGAGAAACAACCCCTTCCTGCATTTCTGTTTCCCCTAGAAATAGAGGAACTAAAGAGCTATTAGATCTGACCATCAGGAAATTTTAACACGTCACAGCTAATAATAATAATAATAATAATAATAATAATAATAATAATAATAATAATAATAATAATAATAATAATAATAATAATAATAATAATAATAATAATAATAATAATAATAATAATAATAATGATAATAATAATGATAATGATGATAATTGTTATTATTTATTATTAAATACTATTATTATTATTATTATTATTATTATTATTATTATTATTATTAATTATTATACTTTAATCAGAATTGTTATAGTCTTTCAGAAAACCAGAAGTTGCAAAGCATTTGTCAAGGAACGGTTAGTTTGCGTGGGGGACTTTCTCGAACGTGTTAGCGGCACATTCTTGGAAAATATAAATAAGGGGTTTAGTGTGTATTTGAATTTTGGTTTTTGAGCTATGCTGTGTCTCTCATCTACGTCATTACTTTCTCTACTACGTATAGTAATGTAGAGGAAGTATTCTATTCCGCCCAAAAATTCGATGTCGAGATTTCACCGGAAATATCTTTTTGTATGACAAATGAAATGTATATCTTGGATTTTCTGGTTATAGCCCATGAAGTCCTATTTACTCTGTAGATCTTGCTAAAATACACAATTTATGTCGAAATTTTTTTTGAGAGTGAAGCTTTTCGGAGATATTCCTTGTTATTTTGTGAGTTTTGGAGAAGTTCTATCAAATGGAACATCGTTATTCATTTTCATATGTTAATCGTGCAAAGGAAATAATAAGATTATTTATGCAAATGTTTATCTTAACTAACACGAAGATTATGGGAATAAGAGTTTGTAAGAATGGTTAGTACAAGAGTAGAGAAAGTCATGTGAGTGCAACACCCCACATTTTTTTTTTAAATTCCTTTCTTATATATAGGTGTATTGGATTCACGGGGGCTGAGAACTATTATTTACCTTGAAATTTCGGTTACCTAACATACGTAAGTAATAGACAAAGAAAAAATACATATGAATCAAATGAACATCTTAAAACGTTAGAATTTTTGCTATTTATTAGGAAATTCGCACGAGTTTCTTCCTTTACATGCGCTTGCAAAATAATAAATAAATGGGAGCATGAATAAAACAAACATTCATATGTCTCATAAGCTACAAGTTTAACCTTTGGCCGACAGCATGCTACTGTAGCTGACAGAGGGATATTACATACACAGCTGCAGGGTGGGGGGGGGGGGGGTGAAGAACACGATAAATCTCCCCCGGGGTTGTTTTGATGAATATGAGAAAAACACCATGTATATCATCACAATTTATACGCTGTTTCCATGCTGCACAATGTTTTATTTTTAATATTACATGTGGAAATGTTGTGGTTTTTTTTAACTAAATACTTTTAATTAAGCTAAAAGCTAAATGCATTGCATATTAAGAATATATATATATATATATATATATATATATATATATATATATATATATATATATATTTTTAGTTTAAAAAACTTTGCTTGGTTTTGGTGTTCTGGGATGTGGAACCAGAATAACGTAACAGAAGTTGCTGAACAGTGGCGTAGTGACAGGACAGACAGAGTGTGACCTACAGTTTGAGATAAACCAGTAAGATTATTAATTTGACAGAAGGAATATGCAGATAAAATGTTGCAGTAAAGTCTGCATGTGCTAAAATCGATGCATAGAGTAAGAAACAGGTTTACAATTTTCTTAAAGAAGGTGTAATTAGCCAATTGCGTGTTGGGGAAAAGGCAACTAGTAAAAGTCAGTTGATTTTGACAAAATCAAAGGTTTTTTAAAACTTTTTCCCTATAAACAGTAGCTAGGGAGATTATTTTGAAAATCTTGGTGTTGTATCCTTGTAAGAGACTGAAATTAAATGCCAAAGCTGGTATTTATCCGACTTTTGGTTTTGAGTTACGCTGTTCCTAAAGAGAGGACAAGATAGACAAACAAACGTTTCCATAATTTTTTTTTTATTTTTTTTTATTCAGGGAGTCACAAAATACGCATTTCGGGTGAAATCTCGGTAGAATTTTCGGCTTGGAATATACATGCTTTTGTAAGAATACTTTATTGAACAATTGGTAGAATGAAAAAAATTCGTATTTTTAGAAATATAAGTATCGCTTAAGTCTTCTGTATCTTGCTTTAGGATAAATAATGCCACAAGTGATAGTCAAATTATCGGTAAATTCTGGAATCACGAAATGCCGTTCACTGGCACGGCCTACAAGATTATCATATTGATGCTCACTTGCAAATTTTACAGCGCGCATACATGTCTCCATGAATAGCTTAAATAAAAAGCGTGGCATATTAAAATTATTTAAAGGTTTAGAATTTAATTTCATTACAGAGTAAATGCATGGCTGGTATTACCTGTGCTCCTCACCCTTGTATGAGCTGCCAGGTCGACCTTTAAAACCACCCAGCGCGGCTAGGAACACGTGACTCGGAAAACATTTGGAAGCGACTGTACATGCTACGAAAAGGCAGCTACCACAACGACTCAGCTATCGTAGCTAGAGCGTAACGCATGAATGAAGTAATCTCCAGTAAGAAGAAGAAGCTTTTTTAGGAACAGCTTGTAGCAGGGCAAATAGAGAAAGGGAGGTAAATTCCACACACAAATGAGATTATTTCAAGTGAAAGGTTAGAGGGCGAGCCGTGTAACCAAGATTTGTTTGCAGCAGCTGTATGTCGCTGAAGGCGAATGAGAAACAATGGCGGTGTCAACAAGAACACCTTGTAGCATGCAAAGTTACACCTGCACGACCACCATATGCATAACAAAACACTTCCTGGGGCACATACATCATGCTGCTCATATGTAACAAACACGAATATATGTAGCGCAGGGAACAGTTCACGCAGTTATGAACAAATTCTCCCCTGTCCTTCACTCAAACTACCACCCAGCAGATTAATCTTAGATAAACAAATTTAAAATGCATAGCACGTTTTCACAGCTGGAAACCTTTAATTCCAGGCTTCTCTAGCAAGACTGAAACATTCTTTCCACTTACAAAAATCTGATGTGTTGCACTCACACAACTTCCTCTACTCTTGTACTAACCATTCTTACAAACTCTTCTTCCTATATCTTCTTCGTGTTAGTTGAGATAAACATTTCCAGAAATTATCTTACTGCTGAATTTGTTATAGACGCAATGGAATATGGGAATACAGTAGGCTTCGAGCGATAGTCAAATCCTTTAAAGCTTTGAAATTCTTCTCGTTATACGACTAAGATAGAAAAAATTAATAACTATCTTCCATTTGACGAAAGTTCAAGGTACGAAAGTATCTGGTTTTTGTTTTGTTTTTCCCCGGATGGAATCAGACCCGAATCCGGTATGTCACAGTTGAGCACACGATATTCAAGGTATTTGGACCCTCATACGGCGGGAGGAATATTTAATACGATGTGTTCTTGTCTGCTGAAGTTTTTAATAAAAGAATCAGCTGCTGACGAAATTGTGAAAATTAGAGGATGGCAGCTTCATTATATGAAAAAGTTGACACACGTTTCGCGCCCTAATTGGGATCGCCGTTTCATCTCTCTCTGGTAAACAGAAGCCAATCGGGTAAAGGGCTACTGCGCAGTGCTAGTGCGCAGGAAACTGATACATGTTTGGGGAAAACAGAAACAGAGGAAGGATGCATTATACGCATAAACTAACACAGTTGTTTTGTTTTACAGATAATGAAAGCATCATTCTCTTACTTCACGGTGCTACGCCAACTGAACGGATCATGAAGATACGGCGGTATTTAGTAACTGCAGAGCTGCTAGAGGGCGGTGCACAATCGCTTCACAGAAAAGTAGCCATATAACAAGCACAGACAGAACAATTCAAATAGCTTAGTGGTTAAAACTGCTATCTCTCTATTTTTTCTGCAACTCGCACTTTCACTTGGCGAGCTGAATGAGTTAACACATACGAATCATAAGTAAATATTGGCCGTATTGACAATTCAAGTATTATAACCTAAAATGCTGCATAGCAGTAATGTGTTTCAAGTAAAAATGGAGAAACATTTTGGGTTTTAGCAAAGAAATGTTAAACGAAGAGCTATTTCGATTATGATCCTTATTATGTTAGGTGACCCAGCTGATCAGGAATCGAGGTAAGTAAATAACCCTTCGAGCGTTAAAAGAGTTGCAGAACGCACCGGGGTAAGTGACGGCAGTGGCGTGAGCGACCTTCTTTCTGCCTCTTAGCGAAGACAAGAGAAGGGCGGTAGGTCCCAGGTTGAACTATTGTGTGTAGTCCGTGATAGTGGACTATAATGTTTCGTGTTTCTTGTCATAACGTAATTATTTCATTTGAGATTAGGTCATTAAAAAGTTAAAAATTTTTTGCCACTAAACGCAAAGCAATAGATTTTTTGGTGGAATAGTCTAAAAGAGAAATATAGAAAAGTTAAACACATACATATTGCAGTTAAGTACGGCAAATGCAAAAAAAAAAAACATCGTTACAATCTCACATAATTATGACGAACACAAGGGTTCTCCAGATCCAACGCCTATTTACAGTAACTTGAACATTTCCTGAAGCTTCTACAATGTATTCTATGCAAAGGCGAGCCAGAATGCGCGCACAGATAGCTGTAGTGATACTGGTGTGTTCTGCAGCGGACTAGCGGTGAATGACTCGCTCAAGGCTAAGTTTATCGAATATCTTATACTGTGTCAGTTGCTTCCTTTTTGAGATACGAAAGGACTAAGCAAGTTTATTCAAGCTATTTGTGTTGACTAATTACATTCCATTATTCTTGTTTATCTGCTGAAACAGTATCAAAATATTCACGCATGAACAAACAGCTTCTATTTATGAAACATAGTTATAAACCGAATCATGTGGATGGACATATTAGGAGAAAATTCGTGATATTCCAGTTCTAGGTTGAGAAACTATTAGAAGCGTAGTTAATAGGTTTATAACAACGGGATCACAGAAAGCTAATCTTAAGATGAAAAAACGCATGTTGTGGCGGAGAGAAAACCCACAAAATTAGTGCATCAGTCGAACGCTCTCATAAGAGGTGTCTAAGACCTGATATACAATATTTAGTGCAAGCCCGTGGGCTGTTAATGCTTGATGAATTTCACTTTGGTGAGTCTTAGCTGTAGTTGTTGGGCATTAATTTGAAATTGGTGGCATGTTCGTTACTTACAAAGGGAGCAGCATAACGTGATATGCTGGTTAATTCTTCGTTTGGTTCCATTCCTACCATGACTCACGCACACCCTGCATATTAGGACCTCTTGCTAGAGCTAGTCCGGACACCAAACACGAGATCTTATAGATCTTAAAGGCGACGTCTTCGACGGAGAGGAACGTTAGCGTCAAAGTGTTAGAGTATTCTCACCTCCTTTGTCACGTGGTGCCAGGTCTACACCACGTTTCAGATGAACACGAAGCTGGAAGAAGGAGTGCTGCCGCAGTTGTGATTCCTTTTGTCTGGTCAGGTCGTCCGAGGTCGTCGTTGTCTGCAAAAAGGAATAAGTTATGTTAACTATGCTCTCTAGTTTCCATTGAAAGACAGGTAAATAAAATCTGATGTGTTGCACTCACATGACTTTCTCTACACTTGTACTAACCATTCTTACTAACTTTGATTCCTCTATCTTCTTCGTGTTAGTTGAGATAAACATTTGCAGAAATTACCTTATTCCTTACTTCCTTGTAAGTTCTTTGAGCGATAGTCCAATCTTTTAAAGCTTTGAAATCCCGCTCTCTTTGCACGGTTAACACATAAAAAATAAATAGCGATGTTCCATCTGACAGAAGTATTAGTTCTCCAAAACTTACAGAAATAATGAGGAATATCACTCTACAAAAAATTTATTTAGACATAAATAGTGTATTTTAACAATATCTACATTTTATGTATATTAAGATTTGGTGTATCTCCTAAGGTTTGCCAGTTATGCAAAAGTCATCCAGAGTAAATACGACTACATGGGCTATAGCCAGAAAACTGAAGATATACATTTCATTTGTCATAAAAATACCTTAAGCATATGGTATTTAATCAAAATCGTTAGAGCTATTTTCGAGCAAACCAATATTCTTGAAATTTTTTCCATGTAAAGGGTCGTTTAAGCTGCAGCAATTTTCAAAATCTTCGTGTAGCATCCCTGAAGGACAAACTTGTATCAACTTGGGTTTATAACCGACTTTTCGTTTTTCAATTATGTTGCCCGCACACACACACACACACACACACACACACACACACACATACACACACACACACACACACACACACACACACACACACACACACACACACACGGACCTTTTTCTAAAAATATATATTTCTAGTGAAATCTGGACATCGATTTTTTGGGTCGAATACAATACTTTCTCTACTTACTAGACGTAACAGAGAAATTAAAAATATAGTTCCTCTTGTCAGTACAGCAATGTCGGACTACTTTCTCCAATGTAATATTGAACATTAAGCAAGCGAGAACATCGTCCCAAGTCCAACTTTAGTTTTCAAAGGTTCAAATACTTATGACTGGATGCGGGCAAAACATTTTACCTGGACCATTGTTAGCTTTACTGTTCTTAATTAATTTAGCTGGTATTGAAAACTGTTCCATAGGAACTATTAATGCGCTTTTTCCCCCCGGAAGTACAAATAGAATGGAATTTCTAAGTCGTCACATAGCGAGCCATTCTTAAAAGACTGGACAATCGCTTAAGCCTACTGTACTGAAATTGGGGTTTTTCATTTATGGGTGCCTTTTAAATGCTGTGGTTCTGAACGTCCCAAATATTGGGTATGGAAGACCGCTTAATTTTTCTCAAAGGCCTCTATTAGGCTATACGTGGCGTAAATATTCGATCCGGGTCCATCGACTGTACTTCCCATCCGAAGGAAGCCATACTAAGGATTTTTACGTCCGAAAAAATCCATTGCCCTCCAAAACGCAAGCCTTAGACCTCGGAGGACGACAGCCTGGTGTATTGCGACTAGCATGAAATAGAATAATTTTTTTCTTTACCTGGTTATCCTCGCCTTAGGACTTACAGGCGTCTAGGCTCAGACGCCTGTCAGGGAGCAGAGGGTCTTCTGGACCGGACAGAGTGAAGACCTGGAAGCGGGTGGTCAGCCCAGCATCAGGTATGAGAGTGAGGAAGAGGATGATATGAAATGCAGGCAAAATCGATGATTGGAAAGATGATAATGGTGGAATGAATGGCGGGGGAAAACGAAGAACCCGGAGAAAATGCGCTATGACGCCGCTTCGTGCACCAGGAATACCACATACGGGTCCCTGGGATCGAACCCGGCCGCCTAGGTGGTAGGCGAACGGTATAACCACTCGGCCACGGCGCCGCCAGATATAATACGTGTTTTAAATAGTAATTTGTTAAGAAAGAGTAGAGAAAAGCATATGAATGCAACTCAACAGATTTTTTGGAAAGCTTAAATACTTATAATTTACTTATACTATTTTTTAGTTTCTTTTGTGAAGTACAGCATACGAATTATTTCCACAGGATAGGCTTAGCTTATAAAGACCCGCAGCACAAGGGGACGGAGCTTTTACTTTACGAGTGTTTTTGTGTAGTGTTTTGCAAATATATCTTGAGTGTTGAATGCTCTTGGAATGGAAGTGGCATATGCATATATACTCACAGAGACGTACTCCGGGTGAGAGGAGACGCCGGGGGTTGTGCGACTTGTCCCTGCCGCTACCGATGCTGGGTCAGGGCTACCGCGGGGTCGAACTTTGGGCGATTCGCCAGACGCCATGTCGCTTGCGGACGGAGGACGTCGACTCGGCGATGAGTCTGAAACAATCCACAACACATCCTTATTCCTACAACACATTCGAATAAGTATTTACTTATGCCAATAAACATACTGTTCGTGGTGTAAGCCCTCTCGAAGGATTCAAAATGTAAATATAGAGGCAACAGAAAGCCCAGCCCCCTGAAATAACCATGTTAAATTATAGGTAGCCTAGTCTGACTTCTTTTGTTCATGTGTGATACAAGAAGGAGGAAGAAGTGATTTTGATTGGCATTATAACGACGCGAAATAATAATCATACATCGAAAAGTGAGTAATTGACTGTGAAATTGTGATATTCATAAAAAGGAACTATATCGTCGAAAATTGATTGAGATCAATCGAGTGCGGCAAGATTAGAAAAGAACATTGACTTTTCACAATCATTGACTGTGCGTGGCCATTTTGTTTGTTAGCGAAAAAGTCCGCCATATTTAGCGAGAAAATTGTAAAAGTGTTTCATGAGAAGGATAATGATTTTTAAGTGTTAATAAATTGTTCAAAACATTCATTGAAACAATATTGATTGTTTCCGTGCTATTCCGTGTGACAGCAGTAATAGAATCTGATGCTAGGCCACGAGTAATAAAACTTCGTGAAGACTTTCATTCCAACGAACATTAATAAAAACTAAGTAACACCTCTACGTTCCTCTCACATTAACACCAACATATTAAAAATCGTTAGAAGGGTCTGTAGTTCAAATCCCAGCTGTGGCATTGAATTTTTGAGTTTCAATTCTACCTCTCATTTGCTTTTTACTTTCTCCAATACTAAGTTTGTGGAATTGTATTCTATCCATAATTTCTTTACTGAGAAATTATTGGAAATACATATTTGAGGAGTCCCTAACTCAAGAAAACATATTAATCGGTGTATGTGTCTTTGTCTGTCTGTATGCGAGCAGAATCACTCGAAAACAACATTTGTTTACATGCTAAACTTATCTATTGTGAAAAACTGAAGCTATTAACACTGAAGCAATTCACTGAATTCTAGAATTAAAACAAGTCTCTTAGAGACTAGATGCTTCACTTATCTTAGTAATTGCTGAAAGTTCTTGAAATTAAACGCACACCACTAGTTTCAAAGTATATCAACTGTATACTCAGTGTCACTCTTGTTTACACTGGTAACAATCTAAATTACTTAATATTTCTATGTGCTACCAACCTATGAAAACAAAACAAACTTATTAACAGAATCAATCGGCGGTTTTTCAAATTCATTACGCGGTCCTGTTTTTTCCCAAAACATTAAATCTATGGGTCCATTTAATTATTTTAATAATTTAACTTCTGGATTTATTTCCTGATTAAGTGACCAAAAGATGTTCTGCCACAGCTGATTTATCAATATGTTTATATTTAATATTTGCAAAATGTTTTCAAATGGCGTTTGGGTTTATCAATATAATTAAAATATAATTAATTTCAAAAACGTGTAATTTCAAGAACTCAACAAATACTAAGGTAGGTGAAGCTTATAGTCTCTAAGATACTTGTTTTGACTTTAGAACTAATCTTGGTGTTTAAGTACAGCATCTTGTAAGGATGCAACACGAAGATAAAATGAAAAAATCTCCAACTACCTTTTACATGAAACATTTTTCGAAAATGTTGATTATTCCAAACACGCCTCTGACGAATTTCATTGAAATACAATATTTTAAGATATTTTCATCATTAATGAACTCTCTCGAAATAACATCTGAAGGCCTCTTCATTTACATAACTAGTAAACCGTAGGAAGACAAAATCTTCTTATACAAAACATGCAGAGCTCATTAAAGTGCACAATTTATGTGGAATTTTGTAGTGTTAACCATTTCCAAGATATTCCTTGTTATTAGTTTAAACATATCGAGATCCCATCACTGTTAAAGACCAAGCATTGGAGGAGGAAGAAGTAGCAGAAGAATTCCTGTAAACATTTGTGTACTATACCTGTATATTAAACTCTATTTCCAATAATTGTCCCATATTTGCCAACTGCAACACGTATCGACTCCCCCAAGCTGATAGGTACTTGAATTGGCATGCAGTGAATACAGTTCAAGTCAGTTGGTAACAAGCACTCAAAACCGATGGCCAAGAAGGGCTTAGGAAGAAATTGCGGGTTCCGGGAGCATCGATCGATCATTAAATTTCTTACAAAGAAGGGCGGGCAAGATGGCAAAGGAAATCAATGGGAAGAGGAAAGTGTATGTGGTGATGATGCACCTCCATGCCCCATACTCAGGTTCTGGGTCAAAGTTGTCGTAAGTCGAGCGAATCAACAAGAAATGTGCTAACTACTGGGCATATTGGAGTCACGGGTAACACATAAAGATGCGGTAATCTGTGTTATGGATGTACATCTTCGCCAGTCTTACTTTAAACTGCAATGTAAACAAAGTGCAAGATTGTATTCCTCCGCGAGCCCTTACGATTGGTCGAAATAAGGCGCGACTTAACATGCGTACTATGCGAACTGCCATCATCATGTGAGAAGCTTCTGGCTTTTGAATTCTGCACTGCATGCGACCGCCGCTGTCATATAAGAAGCGAACGGATATAAATTCTACACTCTTACGGAAAATAATGAATAACGCAATTATAAAAATATGATGTGTTGCACTCACATGACTTTCTCTACTCTTGTACTAAGCATTCTTACAAACTCTTATTCCTATATCTTCTTCGTGTTAGTTAAAATAAACATTTGTACAACTTATCTTATTGCTTATTTCCTTGTAGGTGCAAGGGGAATATTGGAATACAGTAGGCTTTGTGCGACAGTCAAATCTTTTAAAGCTTTGAGATTCCGTTCTCTTTGTACACGTAACATATAAAAAAATGAACAACGATGACCCATTTCACGAAAGTTCCAAGTTTTCCGAAACTTACACACATAACAAGGTATATCTCCGAAATGGTTCAACCTACAGGAAAATTTATTGAGACATAAATTGTGTATTTTAGCAAGATCTACATTTTTTGTATAGTATAATTTGGTCTATCTCTAACGGTTTACCAGTTATGCAAAAGTCGCCCAGAGTAAATACGACTACAGGGGCTATAGCCAGAAAATTCAAGATATACATTTCATTTGTCATCAAAATATCTCAAACATATGACATTTTAATCAAAATCGTTAGAGCCATTTTCAAGAAAATAAAAATTTTCGAAAAATTTTCCATGTAAAGGGTAGTTTAGGGTGGGGCTATTTTCTTCAAAATATTCGTGTCACATCCTTGAACGACATTAAACTTAAATACCAACTTTGGTTTTTAACCAACTTTTCGTTTTTGAGCTATGCTGTCCACAGTCTGACGACTGACAGACTGACAGACACACACACGGACCTTTTTCTAAAAATGCTTTTTTTGGATTCAGGGGGCCTCAAAACATGTATTTCCGGTGAAATCTCGACTTCGAATTTTTGGGTGGAATACAATACTTCCCCTACTTACCAGTAGAGAAAGTAAAAATTATTAATTATAAATGTATCATATGCAGTCCACATTTAAATGACTAAACCCTCCTCAAATAAAGCATAGTTGGCACTTATGATTTGGGAATTCTTTAAAGCCTGACCTCTGTCAGGCAGAAGGAGGTGAGAGAATGGATGTAAATGAACAAGAAGTTCTGATACATATTTTCAATTAAACGCACTGTATAAAACTGAGAGTATGTGTCAACGTCGCACAACCTGTTGATCGAGTAATTTGCTTCTACCGGCAGCTCAATGAACTATTCTAATGCTTTATAAAAACAATTTAAGTAACGTTGGCCATGAATCGAATTCAGATGTTTAACCGCTAGGCAAGAGACTCAGAAAATTCCTCAAAAATGAGGTTATTGTTCACTGCATGCTGAGAGGATTTTAAATGGAGAACACCTACTGGAATGCCCAGAATTGAGGAAAGCTCTACCAGATGGGAAGATACATAATTTATGTTGGCTGGCTAGGTAAAAATTGATGGATCAAAATCCTGCACATTAGATCAACCGCAACATATAAGCAAAATAAACCGTTCAATCGCGTTTTACATGGGGTAGATAACTGACCTTTATGCACTATTTTACTTCGAGTAGATTTGACACTCTGGTCTGATAGAGTGTAACTGTTCCTTCACTTACTTCTATGGCTGCATACACGCGCATTTCGTAACACAATAATAATGAATTTGCACATTAATGTAATCCATTTATTCTTAATACACGATTTTCAAACTGTTTTTTGCAAATAATTCTTGTAGATATTTTAAATTTTATGCTCATTTGCACGTTAGTTAACGGACTATATTTCGTGCTGACAAGGAAGTTGTGCGGCTGGATCATCCAAAGAAGTGTTACTCAAACACGTGCTTTTGTTTACGTTGCAGTTTAAAGTAAGGTCGGCGAAGGTTTGGCAAATAGCTATTGTCGATTACCGTTGTAACTGTCGTAGTTACAGGCTTACACGAAACTGTTACCAGTATGCATTAAGCTATTTAATACAATTTGAGTCTAATTAACACTAAATGTTCCATTTATTGCTAGTATTTACCTAGAAAGCGTTTCTTAAGGAGCTTCCTAACATCGTCAGCTTATGCAGAGTGTTTGAATTTTCATTTGGCAAATTCTGTGGTAATGATTTAAGGGCCTGTCTCGGTGACTTGTAAGTATTGTATTCCACTAAAATGTTGGGGATATTTTTAAGGCAAATGAAATATATATTTTGAATTTTCTAGCTATAGCCCACATATTCTTGTGTACCCTTGATGACTTTTGCATAACTGGTAAACCGACTAAATCTTACCATACAAAACCATTTAGGAGAAGTTCCTTGTTACCTGTGTGAGTTTTGTAATACTTCTACTTTCCGCAGATGCAAGATCGTTATTGAGTTTTGTATATCTTAGCCGTGCAAAGAGAATGGAGTTTGAAAGCTTTAAAAGATTTGACTATCGCTCAAAGCCTACTGTATTATCATATTCCCGTTGCACCTAAAAGAAAATCAGCAATAAAGTAATTTCTGAAAGTGCTTATGTCGATTCAAACGTGGTAGATAGAGAAATAAACATTTACAAGAATAGTGTGTATAAGAGTGAGTATAGCTCTACATATATTTACGAACAGAATTTCTCCAAGTTGAATTATTTAAAAGTCTGTATCGCAATATGTTACGCGACGATCACTTGGTGTATCTTCTAAGCCTATGAACTTCGAGTTTGTCACCAAATATTGTTAGACTTCTTAAACGTAAGCAGTACCAAAGAAGTCGCTAATGAACAGATCTTTATCACATAAGATTTGAAAGTCTTTTGTAAATCAAACGTAACGTACATATAACCAAACCAACACTGCAACACAATGCCTCCTCTCTTTCGCAAACCTTGGATATCGCCTATC
This sequence comes from Tenodera sinensis, assembly GCA_030765045.1. Lineage (NCBI taxonomy): Eukaryota > Metazoa > Arthropoda > Insecta > Mantodea > Mantidae > Tenodera > Tenodera sinensis. The sequence goes on along the minus strand of CM060967.1, from coordinate 16,215,029 downwards.
ATAATGGTGTAGGCATCATGGGCATCGCGAAGGGGGGGCAAGAGGGGCCGCAGTCCCCCCCCCCCCCCCTTGGAAGTTGGTGAACTTAATGTGCACTCAATTACTGACTATTAAACTATTATTTTAATTTTGATGTAAAGAGCAATTTTTATTTAGCACAAGTTGATACGGTTATCTGCAACAAATATAAATATTGACAGTAAAATAACGAATTAATATCTGAGTGCAATATTCCAACATGTGGCCCCCCTCCCTAGAAAAAAGTCTGCCGACGCTCATGGTAGGCGTATAGTTTTTCCAAAATGAAAATAATCAAAGCAACCTAGGTAGCGAGAGGCCAATATCGTGCACTGTTTCGCAATGCTTAAAGAAAGAACACGTAAGTTTAATTGGTATGATATTACACGATAATATACATTCTGTAACACGTACATTTCCTAAGTTACCGGTAATGTCTTACTTGATTTATTGTTAAAACTTAGCACTGCTACAGATACTTTACAAAACTTATGTGCACACAGGTAGCGCCCAACACGTGGCAGGTCGAGTCCGCTCCGCTTGTTGTTTACAACAGCAGTGCTCTTGTCATAGAAAGAGCATACGATGGTTTGTAATCACAAAATACATTCGCACTTGCTTCTCATACACGTTTAGAACTCTACTATATGGGGTTCTAAATATAAACATCACGTAATGTGGATACAGCATAGGAAAATATATTGTTATTGCTAACATAAACATTACTGAGGCTAAGCGTATAATAAATTAAATACTCTTGTAGGACTTCAGTTAAAATACGATAATAACCAAAGCCAGGGCAGAAAACCGTTGGCTTATAATATTTACATGCTGCGAGTTTGTGTCAACAGTGTGGCGTGAGGAAGCGGGGGGGGGGGGGGGGGGGGAGGGTTGCCACAGGTAACCTGGATCTATAAACAGGGTGTAACAGAGCCAGGGGTGTAACAACAGATCTAATTTGGAATGATAAATAGGACATAGAACAAGTGATTTATGTTTCTGTATTGCAATGTCGCTTTAATAATTTTTGCTTCTCTTTACAATAATGTATTTCTGAATGACAGAACCGACTTTGTATGTTATTTCCCCCCTCCACTAATCAAGGTAAGGAGAACCAGATCTGCTAGTCAGAGGCGGATGGCACGGACTAGTACTACATACAATTCAATTGGAGCACGCATATTTTTGTTTTCGAGATGAAGACGATAAAGTGAAGTGCTTGATTTGTAAGACTGGTAGTTGCAGATTTATACCATTTCCCCTGCTTACGTTCCGTGTTCACGATAAACGTTATTCTCCTGGAAAAATACAACGAACTTTTGAAGCAATTGTACGGCATATTCTCTTCACAGCTTTAAGAACCTAAAACATTTAAAACCAAAATTAAATTATTTTGCACACTTTAAGGCAATGGAGAAACCACATGATCACAAACATGGCCGCGAAAAGAACGCTAACAATACGCCAAGACCTGGCGACAGAGAAAACAAAAACTATCACAGAGTTAAGACAAAACAAAAGCACTCATACGTTTTACTTGTGTTTTATTTCTGCACTAACATTTGGGGCGGTGTTTTAAGCATTGCGCCATTTAGGACGGGTTTTTTGTGCGATGGCTGTTTCAACTAATTGCGTTGCTCCATTTTTTTATGAAGTTGATACACGTAGATGCATTCTATGTGGTGCAAATTGTGGTTTACCTCAGTGGCTGAACATATGTTCCATTTGTCAGTGAATGGCGCGAGCTATATTTGTTACGAAATAGTACCTCAAAATTAAACCAACCACTGACAATTTTATAAGTAATTTTTCACAACAGAATTATTACTGATTCAGACGTTATTTCTTGGTATTTAACTTTATAACAGTCTGTAGATGTTTTGTATACTCCTGATCAAAGTTTTTTTTCATGTCTCTCTAGCAACGTTACTTTTCACGAGCGCCGATTGTTGTCAACATTACTAAACGAGTATCACTAAGAAAATTATGGTTATATAACTGAATATTTACAAACAATTTTAGTGCAATTTATAGAGTATTTTCTTTCACAATTAGTTATAATTCACTTTGCTTGGACCCGACCGTCCTTTGTTGTGCACCGCGGTCGGTCTCACACTACAATAGTAATTTCAGATAATTCAGCGTATAGATGAGTGAGATAAAGCAGGGTGGTCGTGTTTTGCCTGTCACGGAGGGGTTTCCGGCGCATCAGCTGATGGCTTATTGTGCGTCAGAACTCGGTAGTAAGGATGGGATGACAGTACCATACAGGTGGCCAGAACGTGGGTCCCTAACACATGCAGACTGTTCTTCAGCCAGACTAAGTTCCACGAGAGAGCGCAACACCTGGCCAGCCCGGCTGAACAATCACTCCCCCTGGTAGAAGGCCAGCCGACCACAGTGTCTCCTCTCAGCCGAACACTCAGAGCGCCAAGTTCCAACGCTGTGGTAACGAAATAAACGGAGTGAATCGTGGGGTGTAAGATAAACATCATTCCCAGTTTATGCCTTAGTGACTCGGGAAAAAAACCGAAAAAAACGCAAGGTCAGGGAGGCCGGCCGCGTGAATGAACCCACGACCTTCCTAATGCGGGCTACAAACATTACCGCTTGGGGCATCTCGATCGGAATCGTAGGGAAAATTTTCGCCTGTCGCAGTTTAGTTGGATTTCTGTAGAATACAGACCAGATACTCTGTAAAACAAAGGTGACATTTGGAAACAGTGTGCACCGGAACGTAAAATAACAAAGAGAATGTGGTAATTAGTCTGGGCGACAAAATTGGTGCTATATATAAGCATGGTGCTTTACGCTATACTTCCCACACAGTAAAAGGTCACGTGTGTAGGTGTGATTGGAGAGAACGGAACACCTCCACAGGTGAAACTCTCGTTTTTACATCAGCTTGGACGCCTCTATACTTGCGCATCCAATAATTAATTATTTCCACAGAATAGTTTTTCCACTTCATAAATATATTAATTTGTACGGTGGCGAAAGTCGTTTATGAAAATATGTGGAACATTATTTTAAAGAGTTTAGATAAAAAATTATAAAACAGAGCAGAGAATTTTACTGCAGAAACATGTTTCAAAGCCCTTGATTAAAACAGTTTTAGAAATATGTGTGTGTGTGTGTGTCAGTCAGTCTGTGGACAACATAACCTAAAAACGAAAACTTGGTTAAAAACCAAAATTGGTATTTAACGTTAGTCTCTATAAAGGATGCGACACTAAGATTTCGAAGAAAATAACTCCACCTTAAACTATCCTTTACATGGAAAATTTTTCAAAAATTTTTATTTTCTTGAAAATTGCTCCAACGATTTGGATTTAAAATATAGATGTCTAAGATATTTTTAAGACACATGAAATGTATATTTTGTATCGGTTAGATCAGAACTCTTTTGATATTACTTTTACTATTGTCTACATAGTAATTCAATTGGCGTAATGCTTGTCGAAGAGTATGTTTCGAACAACAATTTGTTATGAATTAATGTTGTTAGCGTATCATGCCAAGCATTGTAACAGAGCGTCTGAGGTTTAAAGCTATGTTTTCAGTATTTTGTTTTCGCAGGGAAGGTTAATTTCATATTTTTAACCTCTTCTGCACGTATCAGACATGTGTGTGAATGTGTCAGAGAATAATACGCGAGGAAACCGAAGGTAGGGTATGCACATTGCTTATGTGCTTCCGCATGGTTCACAATCAACAATGTTGATTGTTCTATAACTAATATCTACCAGTTGGTGAATTATGAAGTTCTATAAAGACCATAAAAATTATAAAAAATGTGTTTTTTTTTTCCAAACTTAATAACTTTTTATTTAATAAACGAAAGCATAAAACTTTCTGCTTCCAACGTTCTTTGGAGAGTAGTTATCTATAACACAATAATATTTAAAATTATCAAAATTTTGAAAAATTTATCGTGTGGAGCATTTTAGGTACGCTCCCAAAACAATAGATAGAAAAGATAATAAATTTAAAGGTGTTGAAGATATTACAATGGAAATTTGAATGTATATTATTTCTGTTATGTCTGATGTGAATTTTAGAATTTCACTTGTGAGTACTCTTGAGTTCAAAGTGCATGTCCAAGTCTACTCATCACGCTTCGCCACTGGTTGTGACGAGTTTGTCAAAGTAACGTCAATAGGATGGGCAAACCTTGTTTAACAAATCAATTGAAGCAATCAAATGCTTTGCCTATGTTATATACCTACTCTATGCATCTAGAGCATAGCATAACCAATTCTCGTTGCTGATAATGAAAGAGAGAAGGCCATCAAATGACAAGAGACCTGACTTGCTCTAACTTTATCGACGCTCCGATGTTATCGCTGTGGGGTTGATATTGAACAGTTAAGGCTGCCAACACTGCAGCCGCCAAGTGGTCCTTGACCCTGTTTCAGTACACGGTCACAAGGAAAACCCCTCGCTCATTGTGCCCGCCCAACCACGCGGCTAAGAGCATACAAATCAATCCCGAAGGCTGACAGGTCCAAATCCCATCTCCGATCTATTTATGTGATGTTCTTCTGTTTGTGGCACTGCAGGAGAAGAGCGGAGATCGTTACTGTCTGCTCGGTGCTATAGGGACAAGGCTCATTTGCAACAACTCACAGATGACAAGGTAGGAAGGGGAATCCCGCCTCTTCTCCTGCTCTTCATGGAATACGAGTTACTCCAGCTTCAAAGGCCCTGTCATGTATTCCTCCAGGTCTATATTGTCACGGCGGCCGCGCGCATAAAGGGAGGAAGTGCCTTGTAATCGCCAGCCTGCATAAGGCAACAATGTGTCGGCTCAAGGACAAACACCGTTGCACGCATTTCTATATCTCCCCCGCCTCACTTTAGGTTGCAATGTAAACAAAGTGCACATCTGTATTCCTCCGCGGGGCCCTGTGATTGGTACGACTTAACATGGGCGTTATATGAATTGTATTGGAGAATGACCAAATAATTATTGAATTTCCATCAAAGTGTAATGTCAGAACTTGTTTCCTACTCCAGACGAGAATGTCGACCTCAGAGAAATGCCTTGAGATTTCGTAGTTGTGAATTAATTATAGTATTTGTGATAACGTTCATAATGTAGTTTAATCACTGACTTTTGAACGCCAATCAAAACTTTCAAACAGAACATATATTATATATTTTCACCCATAGTGCAGCAAAAATATTGTTCTTCCCGCTCCGCTTGGAATACGAATGTTCCTTTGGGTTTTCGTGGTTTCGAAACACCGATGTTATTCGATGCGGTGTTCACCACTGCTTGTATTCGTTTGACCGTCTGTTGAGCGAAGGCGAGGGACAACGGATTGCTTGCCCTGACGGTGATAGCTGGCACAGATTTGTCGACTCCTGGAGTGAGGTATTTCTCACAACACTTTATAAATACGCCTAAAACAACATGGTTTTCACTACTTCATAATGGTAGGAGGCCATTTTGAACAAACTGTATGTTCACTTCCCTCTATGGCAAGTCAGTCTGAGTGTCTCTGTTGGTTAGATGCTAACCTACTGATCCCAAGGTCGCGGGTTCAAATCCGGCCCAGACCGATGGTTTTTAAGTGTGCTTAAAAACGACAGCTCCGTGTCAGTAGATTTACTGGCATGTAAAGTAACGTCGTTAAGCAACAAAATAATTTAATTTTCCCTCTATGGCTGCGTGCACATGCATTTTCTATCCCAGTTAAATGTGATAATAATAAATAATTTGCATGTTAATGTATTACATTTATTCTTACTGGCAGCTTTTCAACCTGCTTTTGCAAATAACTCCTGTGGTTATTTTAAATTTAATGCTATTTTGTATGTTAGTTAACGGACTATTTTCATCCGCGCCTGCTGACATGGAAGTTGTGCGGTTCGATCAACCAATGAAGTGTTACTCAAACTCAAAGGTATATAAGCTTTCCAAGTACAGGGTCTTTGTTTGTGGAAATATCTGAGAAACTTGGCATTTCTAGAGAATTCGCGAGTAATTTCTGGACTTAATAAGCAATCGCCACGGACCAACAAGTTAGTTAATTATCAGAGTTACGAACAGTTCACTTGTTTGTGATATAGCAGTGTCAAACACAGACAGAACAGTTTGAACTGTGATTCTGTACGTGCAACAGTGATCTCTGTAATAGGTTACCGCTACGCTAACATAAATATTGTATCGCATCCTAGGAACTTAAACAAAGATGCCTGATACATCATACCATTTTATTACAATTATGGATCTCGCTTTCGACTTCCCTGTAAAAATCATTACTTATTTTAACCTCATACTTTTTGACAAATTTAGAACTCATAGAGTGACTCGTACTTTTTCCACTAGTACTTACATTAGAGGAAGTAATTGTATCCCACCTAAAAATTCAACACAACTCAAAAACGATAATTCAGTTAAATATCAAACCTTGTACTTAAATTCAGCATCTTCCAACATTGCGACACGAACATTTTCAACAAAATTAGCACCCTCTCCCCCGATCTACACTTTACAACGATCATGTTTTGCAAATTTTGATTTCTCAAGAATAGGTCTAATGATTTTGATTAAAATTTTATGTGTTTAAGATATTTTCATGTACCTATTTCTTTAATTTTTTGGCAATAGCCAAATGACTTTTGCTGGTAAACCGTAAGAGATAGACAAAATCTTACTACATAAAAAGCTGTATATCTCCTTAATGCACAAAGTTTAGGTCAAACATTTTTATAGAATTCATCGTTTCCAAGATATTCTTTGTTATTTTTCTGGATTTTCCAATATTTATAGTTTTCTCAAATGGAAAGTCCTTATTTAGGAAGCGTGTATGTAATAAAAGCACTTCTACAAATGTTTATGTGGAGCAATGCTAAGTAAATCGAATAGAACTTTTAAGGATAGTTTGTCGCAGAATGTGTAGAGAAGGTCATTGAATGCAACATTCAGATTTTTTGAATAAGTCGAAACGTAATATTTCTTTTTAAAGCAGGTCAACAAAACTTAAGACCTAAAAAGTCTACAGCAACCTTTATGGGCTGAGCACTTTGGCGGATTATATTTATTAATTGTAGAGGCGGGGGGCGGGGCAGTATAATTTCTCTATTGCATTATTCGACTTATTTTGGCTCTAAAACACAAACACTTTCGCTGTATTGAAGATGAAAATATTTTAACTTCCAGAAAAAAGGTTAAGACCACTGCACACAATATAAATCTTGTTTGCTTTTATTCCACAAGTAAGTGGAAAGTTGCACGTGCATGTCTTTTAAAATCAGTCTAAGTGCTCGCTCTGATTTGCATAAGGAAACAGAGACAGAAGTAGACTTTCAAACAGAAGCAGTGAGACTATGGAAATGCAATACGCCTGAGGGTTGAGAGTGCTAAATCTACTGAATGACAGCACTCTTCGATCCCAACGCTGATACGAGTATAAAAATTCTCCAATCTAGAAGAATTCGCATCTAAGTTGTCCATTTGAAATGACCCAAATAAATGACTTTTGCTTTAACATAAAAACATAACCTAACCTTCATCGTAAACTGAGTAAGGAATAGTTAAGAATAACAATCAACTAATGGGTAGAACTTAGATGGTAGAACCAAAATGGTTCAATCTACAAAAAAACTTATTTGGACACAAATTCTGTGTTTTAACAAGATCTCTATTTTTTCTGTAGTAAGATTTGGTCTATCTCTTACGGTTTACCAGTTATACAAAGGTCATCCAGAATGAAGAGAACTTCAGGGTTATTCCTAAAGAATTAAATATGTGTATTCATTTGTCATGACAATATCTCAAACATATTTACATAAAGCACATAATCATTAGAACCATTTTTGCAAGTATAATTTAGAGCACTATTAGTCATTTCAGTTCATTGAGACATATCGTAGTTGTGTGACGTAACACCATTTCGAAAATTAACCGGAAATGGATGCAGACGATAGCATAAGACAGGTCAATATTTGTGTATTACAGCCGAGCAGCTACAAGGAGCATCATTAACAGTAATTCGCCTTTCCTCTTGCCTCAATCGCTTAAGCTTCTCACTCTATTCCTAATTGAGAACCGAGATAAAAAAATATTTTCTCACAGATTTCACAGCTAATTGACCCTGATCTATACAGAACATAGCGACCCTTTTACCAAGAAGAAGGAAAAATAAATTCCCATTTCACAAGTAAGTTTTATGTCACCAAGAAAAGCTGCTTTGGTGCCAAACACTACAGATTTCAACAAGCGCATTTGTCAGATACAGCAATTTCTCACTTCTCAGTTCCTACTTGTATGCGGATGTGTTGACCAGTGACTGTCGTTTATTTTTGGCCGTGTTTAAGTGGCAAAACATCTCTCAAACTGATACGACCAAGTATCCTTCACCACGAAGAACTCAACTTATGGTGTAATTAAACATTCATATTCTAAATAACAAACCAAGCCAGAAAGGCTGTGCTAACTGGCATAATAAACAGTAAGTGAGATATTTCATTTAGGCTCATGTATAGCCCCCTTGAAGAAGTCGTTCAGACAAATAAATCTCCTATTCTGAACTATGATACAAATATAAGACGTCTGATCTAACCTACAAATTGCCGAACAGAGCGAGAAGGGAACATAATACTGTCGAATGATATTTATCTGGACTATTACATAAATAAAATATGAATTTAAATTCTATATCGCAAAGATTTGGTCATAAAATGTTAAATTCTACTAAAAATAGCCTAAAATAATTTCATTCGATTAGTGTAAATTGATTTACTGAGCACTGCCAACTGAGGAAAACGAAACCCAAAAATTACATGCATTTCGATCTTCTCTTATTGTTTTAATAGAAACAACGGTTTATAATCTCAAATAAATCTCACTTTATTTTTAACCTTAAGAAATAATCTTTCTTCTGGAAAATACATTAATTATTAAACAAGAAATGGTTAAAAACACAGCTGTCAAATTAAAATGGAGTGCTATTTTGATTGTTAATGATTGTAGTGTGTAGTAAATTGTTTTTTTCAGCGATTTACGGGACATAGTTGGCGACACTAACTAAACAAAAGAATTACCTAGTATTAATTTGTACAGAACAAAAGAATGACCAGATAATAATTCCTCTATGAAAATTTAATGCCCCTATGAATGAAATAGTCACAACAATTAACGGAAGTATATTATTACTATCATCTTTCTTATTATATTATTCAAGCCACTTTAAATCTATGATAAAATACAAAATATGTGTGGCATTAATCAACAGTATGCAAAAGCGGTTAGAACACCTGAGAGCAATAGAGTCTTGGCAACTCTGTTACGTCACATATCTTCCAAGGATACAACATGACGGTTTTGAGGAAATACCTTCTCCGTTGATGCACCTTTTTGCAAGCTGGTCGTTGATGTACCAGTTGATATCACTGTCGGATGCAGCCTCCCTATGCCACATATTGATGATGCAATCATGAATTGTTTTAGGTGTTAGTAAAGATTGTACCTTCAATATCTCGAAGTTCTCAGCTAGTTCCTATTTGTTGCTGTACTTCGAGCACTGAGATTCCTATCCCAGGGTATGCGTGGGTGTGATTTTCAGAAAACATGACCCGGATTCTTGCCATAAAGTATTTTAATGATTGTTTCAAGCAGTAATTGAAATTACATGTTGCCAACCATTGAAAAAGTGTTTAATAACTCGCTACTTAGATGAATATATTGTCCGACAGAACTGTAAATACCGTCAGCTGGTTTCAGCACATAATCCCACTGCTGTTTGGGTAGATAACGGAAATCTGTTCCGAGCGACAAACGCGCCCAGACACTCCGATGAACCTAGTAGAAGTGGGATCTATTCCTTAACTCCTTTCAGCCCCCCCGTGATAGCTGCTGATAGCTATTCACTAATATTCTATTTAACTATCTGGTAACCGCAAACTAAGTCTCCTGCTTGATAAATTTTATATATCCGACTGTTATATAGCACATTCGAGTAATTCCTTTTTACTGGCTTACATTTTGTATCACGTATACTTTTCTTAAATTTGAATTCTTAAACCCGAAAGGAAACATGTAATAAAACAATTTCTACAAATGTTTATCTTGATTAAAATGAAGCAGATAAAAATGTGACCTTTGTAAAAATATTTTTACAAGAATGAGTAGAGAAAGCCATGTGAGTGCACGCATCCGAGTGTTTTCTTGCATCTGAACAATACATAGAAGTATTTGGGATCAATATGGAAGTATCCCAGCATCTGTTGAACTTATTTTGGCATTTTGCCTGAAAGAGCCTTGTGTCCTGTAGGTCTGCTTGCTCAAGGCAACAAGTAGATCTGGGTTTTGTATTCAGCATGCAGTGCATATAAAACACTTGTTCTGCTGAACTGCACCACTACTGTAACATAAATGGAATATACGTTAGAAAAGGATGGATCTACAGTGACAGATAATTAAATCGGTTTTCGTGACTATTTCGCTCATTAACCACGCCCGGTTTGCGTTGCTTCTAATTTGGAACAATCACAGCTATCTGTCCTTCCAGTTTTATAGCTGGGAATATTCTACATGATGTTTAACGGACAATGTGTAGCAGTGGCGGTTCCTGGGTAGCTTCTAAGGCCAACACTTCAGTTTGGAATAGTTACTTTGTTATGTTTGTGTTTCTGGCAGTAAATTGCATGCAGTCGTGTCTGCTCATAGCGAGATATTTGAATCTATGAAATTGTGAAATTGAATAGCATAGCGAAACTGAAGGAAATCCATATTTCAGGTTTACTCTTAGAAGAGAAGCTATTTTCCATGCTCACTGTTTGCGAGTGGGAGAAACAGCATCTGCACAAATAATGGTTGGTGTGATATTGGTCATTTAAAACAAAAAATAGAAAAATATGAGAGCTCAGTTACCCATATGAATTGCGAATTAGAACTGTGTTGTGTGTGTCAGAGAGAGAGACAGAGAGAGATTAAAGGTGGAGAGACACCCACTGAGACAAGTAACGAGCCACCACTGTGAGAGTTTCTAGAAGAGTGAGTAGAGAAAACAATGTGAGTGTATCTAGAAGAGTTAGTAGAGAAAGTAATGCCAGTGTTCGTAGAAGAGTGCGTAGAGAAAGTCACGACCCGCCACGAATGTGCAGTATTGACCAAAACCTAATTTTCGTCACACACTTACGTTAAGGAATGTTGTGGCCTTCATAAATAACATCAGTACATTATTATTGTTGTTTTATATTACCTCCTGAAACTTAAAAAACACGCAAATAACCCTTTTTAAAACCTCGTTGCAAAGCAGACGACAGCAGGTGGAAGGGACATAAACGAGGTTGAGGAGGGTGGGAAAGTGGTATTGCCAACATTTGAAATGCAGGAACCATGTCAATAACATAAGAGGAAATGGCGCGCGTGCATCTATGTCGAGTGCCGATGTTGGCAACATCTGGTTAGGAGAGGAAAACTACCATAATGCCTTGGGTGAAGCGCGTGTAGACAATTTTGTCATTTTCAGCAACTTGCCTCAATAAAGTGCTGTTTGGACACATTTACATAAATAAATTACACATTACGTGCGACAATTATTATTCCTAAAGGTGTATTTTTAATACTTGCGCAATAAAACAGTGCAATGTAATGTTAAAGTGTTTTGCTCAATTACTCTATTCACCCTGTACGGAAAATATTATATTCTACCCAAGTTGAGCGAGATAGACCGCGGTAACGTGTGAGACTCGCATTCGGGAGGTCATGGGTTTGATTTCCTCGATTGACCTTCCTCACCCATGGGCTTTCTCGGGAGTCTACCCGGGTCATCAGGCAAATGCTGCGATGGACAATTTTATCCCCTACATCTCAATCAAAACTTCACCCAGAATTACATGCTTTCAGGCCCCATAATCCAAAAAGGAATTATTTTTTAAAAAACAAAATAGCATAAGTACCAAACTGGATATTTCAGTTCAGGATATTGCAAAAATGCCACACGAAAATGTTCAAGAAAATCATCCAAAGAGAACTAACCTTTACAAGAAACACTTTTTCGAATTTTTTTAATGTTTACAAAAATTGTCTATTACAACTTCGATTTATATATCACATTCAAAATATATTTATCAGGCAAATAGTATATATATATATATATATATATATATATATATATATATATATATATATATATATATATATATATATATTAGTACATTTTCTGATACAGTAATATAATCACGTAGCTGCAACAAACATGGTCATCTCACCGCTACAGAGCATGCGCAATGGCGACTTCTAACCCACAGGAGAAGTGACAGTCGCGGTGTTAGCGATGTTTTGTTTTTTGTTTCCTTTACAGTGATGTGTTAGTTTATTCACACAACTGCATAATTGAACAAGACGTCTGTCGGGTATATATAGCTTTTATTTTACAGGTCCGCTTGCTACGAATATCAGTTCTATAGCGAAAAATATGTTTACTTATTTAACTTTTTTGTTTAAAAGGTCTAGGAGGAATATTAGTTATATTGTGAAAATGGGGTTTGCGTCTTTAAATTGTTTATTGTTTTTAGTTTAGAGCCAAGGATTTTGTTTTAAAGGAGAAAGTAGTGAAACTATGTTGAAAAAATTTTCTTCTTAAAGTGTTCTATTTTTTAATTTAGGGTTATAGATATCTTTTAAACTTTTAATTAAGAGAAAAGTTAGTTGTATCGTCAAAATATTTTTCCTTTGCTTTTAAATGTTTAGTTAGCAAGAGTTTTGAACCTTTTCACTATCATGTGAAGACATAACCTCATTCATCAAGTTTATTAAAAGGTGGTCAGCCATATTTGTTAGTAGCTAAGCAAATTGCCAAACTACGAAGCAATCTGTTAGGTGTGAATAAACCATGCGGTCATGTTGGAGTTTGCGCATGCGTATTCGGCTACATTCAACTATCTAAGAGTGACGTTTAAATGCATAAATAAAGGAGAACAGACTAACACTACGGTGCGCGGTTAGAGAGAGTGCAAAAGGGCTACTAAAGTATTTACCGTGGCGTTGTACGTTGAGCAGCCTGTGCCGAGGCGACTGAGTAAGCGGGGTGGCAGTGCTGGAGTGTTCCGAAGAGTTGTCGGCGGCGTAGTCGGTGGTGGAGTCTCGTCGCAGCCGCCCCACCTCGTAGCCTCCCGCCAGCGCCGCCGCCGCCGCCGACGCCTCGTCCTGTTCGCCACCTCCCTTGCGCCGCCTCTCTTTGCTCCGACTCCTGCTCCTCGCCGCCCAGCGGATCTGTAACACGTACCTACGTCATCAGCTGACACAACATCGACTTCCACACACTAATATTATCCTCCAGAGACAAACTGTCACCAGGAGTTGAAATTGTCCTAAACTGTCTAGGATTCCTTTCTAAATTAGGTTAATTTTTTTTTATTTCACAGGAAATATATGTTTAGAGGTCCCCTGAATCCAAAAAAAGGATTTTTAGAAAAAAGGTCCGTGTGTGTGTGTGTGTGTGTGTGTGTGTGTGTGTGTGTGTGTGTGTGTGTGTGTGTGTGTGTGTGTGTGTGTGTCAGTCTGTGTGGGTGTCAGTCTGTGGACAGCATAACTCCTTGAAAGAAATTAGATTGAAATACCAACTGAGTTTTTAACCGAGTTTTCGTTTTTGTTATGCTGTCCACAGTCTGACAGACACACAGACACAAACACACACACACACACACACACACACAGGCACGGACCTTTTTCTAAAAATGCTTTTCTTTATTCAGGGGGGTAAAATCTCGGTAAAATCTCGACATCGAATTTTTGGGTGGACTACAATACTTTCCCTACTTACCAGTAGAGAAAGTAAAAAGTGTTCTGTAAATAAATAAAATGTAAAACTGAGGTCCCTGAAAAGCCCAAACAAATAACGTATAGACCTGCAAGTTATCCTTGGAACATAAATTCGCAAGATCCCAAATTTGGATCCCATTAGCTTTTTCTTTGTTTTCCAGAAACTGTGGCTGTAGGACTTGTTTCCCTTTTCAAATCACCGATTCAATTGAGAAAACTATATGTATTGGAAATCAATAGCATAACATCTCAAAATGGTTCGCTCTACAAAAATGTATTTGAGATAAATTGTGTTTTAACCAGGTCTGCATGTTGTTTATCTCATACGGTTTACCAGTTATGCAAATGAAATGCAGAGAATTCAAAGCTCACTCTCAGAAAATTGTCATGAAAATACCTTGAACATATGTTATTGTGATCAAAATCATCTGAGTTATTTTTTGAGAAAATCGACATTTTTGAAAAATGTTCCATGTATAGGGTAGTTTTTACTGGAGGGATTCTCTTTAAAAAATCACGTCACATTCTTGGAAGACGCTGAACTTAAAGATTAATTTTGGCTTTGTTTCTTAGTTAAGCTGTTCACAGACATACCTACACATAGATCTTGTTGCTTGGAGAGTTACTTGCGAATCAAAATACATGTTTGCGGGAAAATATTGATCTCGAGTTTTTCACTGTAATTACTAAATGTAGTAGAGAAAATGAAAGGTAATAAGTTACTATTGAGTAAAGTATAAGTATAGCAAATTCAAACGAGCAATATTTCGGATATGGTTGGATCCACAAAGGTCGTATTTGACAAAAATTGTGTGGTTTAACGAGGGTTGCGTTCTTTGTGCAGAGAACCTCTTGCCTATTGTACAGTCATCCAGAATGAACAGCGCCTCACAGACTAATCCACAACAATTCAATATATTCTTATATATTTAAACGAGCAATTCTTGTATACACACACACAAACACACACACATATATATATTTATTTATTTATTCCGCGCAACTTGGAAACGGCTCTAACGATTTCGATCAAATTTTGTATTCAGATAGGGTTTTGCTTTTTAAGTTCATCTATGTACGTGTAATTCCCGAAAAAAAACGCGATTTTACATAAAAAATAACATTTTTTATTCCCGCTTCTACAGTGCAATTCTTGTATATATATTCCCGGTATTTCAGAAACGGCTCTAAAGATTTGATTAAATTTTTGTATACATGCATATTACATTCACAGTGTTTTCTCTACTCACTTTTAGGTAACACATTAACATCTCTTCTATAAACAATTTTCCATCAAAACGTGGTTTTGCACCAAAAAAACATTTTTATCCGCACATTTAAAATAAGTCATACCATGTTCTATATCTTTGAAATATAAATACTATTACATTCACACTGTTTTCGCCTCTCACTTTTAGGTAACACATTCATATCTCTTTCTTTACTCACTCTTCTACAAATAAGTATACAAGTTTATGTATGCTTGAAATAGAGATGCTGCATATTACATTCACAGTGTTATCTCTACTTACATTTAGGTAACACATTCATATCCCTTTCTCTGCTGACTCTTCTATAAACAATTTTCCATAAAAAACATGATTTTGCACCAAAAACACCTTTATCACCGCTTTTAAAATAAGTCATACCATGTTCTGTATGTTTGAAATAGAAATGCTATTACATTTACACTGTTTTTTCCTCTCACTTTTAGACAACACATTCATATCTCTTTCTCTACTCACTCTTCTACAAATAAGTCATACAATTTCGTGCATGTTTGAAATAGAAATGCCACATATTAAATGCACACTGTTTTCTCTACTTGCTTTTGGGAAACACACTCATAACTGTTTCTCTACACACTCTTCTAGAAATAACTCATACAATTTTCTGCATGTTTGTAGTAGAAATGCTGCGTAATACATTCACACGATTTACCTACTATGCTCACTTTTAGGTAACACATTCACATCCCTTTCTCTACTCACTCTTCTACAAACAATTCATATAATCTATATAACTTGGTTGTTTATATATATATATATATCCAACTGTTAAGCTCGAAAACCGCTTAACCGATCACCGCGAAATTCGACACGTATATGTATTTTTTCATGGGGAAATTTTTTATGGTAACAATTTTACTACACAATATATTACTTTCAGATGGTTTTCTACTCGCTATTCTTTTATGTAGTATATTCATTTATCCTCTGTTTGCTCTTCAACATACAATTCATATAATATTCTATGATTGAAATATAAATGCAACGTATTACATTCACACGACTTCCTCGACTGATTCTTCCTTTACGAGGCACCATCAGTCTTCTTTTGCTACTCGCCCTTCAACATATAATTCATACAATTTGATATGTTTGAAAAATAAATACAACGTATTATATTCATACTATTTTCTCTACTCACTATTGTTTTACGTAACAATTCACATGTTATTCCCTATCTTTTATCAACTTTATACATACCACAACGCCTATACATATCGTATGTTGAAGAGTGAGTAAATTCCAAAACAGGTTGACCGATTTGTTTTGACTTTCAGTTTATCTAAAAAAGTATCTTCTCCCATAAAAAACAGGATTTCACAAAAGCAGAGGCGAAAAACGCTGAGCGAAGCTCGGTCGCCCAGGTACTACATTTTACGTGTCATAATATCTCAAAATTGTATTTCAATCAAATTCCTTAAGAGCATTTTTGGGAAGCTTATAAAAAAGTTGTTATGTAAAAGGTAGTTTCGTTAGGAATATTCTTTTTAAAAGTGTGGAATCCTTAGAAAATTCAGACCTTAAATACCAACTTTGGTATTTAGCCAACTTTTCTTATTTGAGTTCAGGAAGCGTCAAAGCATCCATTTCCGGTGAGATTTCGACATCAAAATTTTGGTTGGAATGCAATATAAGTGCGTGGTAGAGAATGTAAAAAAGCGTACATCCCTCTATACAGCCGTAATCCTACCACAAATGCGATCCGTCAGCACACTAACACCTCCAGCGGAGTTTCAGAGAAACACGCTTCACGTGCTTTTGTTTTTCAGTGCCTGCAAAAACGGAAGAGTGTGGCTACACACATTTCTTCCTTTTGCTTACTACTGGGGTTTGAAAAAATGAACCTTAACTGCAGCTAAGGGAGCTAAATTTACAGCAATCGTAACTCTTGTAAACAAAGCAACAAAACGTATAATTAATTTCCAAGATTAGCAAAACCCAGTTAGTAAACAAAGTGGACGGAGTGAGTATTAAACACAAAGACAAAACACTCGCTCATCCCACACTCTTGGACTGTTCTCCGTTAGCGACGAACAACATAAATGTAATGTTTTTGTAAGTCGATAAAAAGCCTGCACATTATTGGTTTAGGTATCATCGACGTGGCTATTTGCTAGTGAAAATGACATAGATTAAAGTCTTGTTCATGAATAGAGTATCATCTATGAAGTGGCAACAGTCCGTAGGTCAATGTTAGTATGGTGTGTTGCTGTTTTTGTTTCGGGATCGTCAGTGGCCATAATAGGGTCCGTGTCAGTCTTGGTGAGTGTTAAAAAGCGCGGATAGGAGAAAGCCGGACCCTGTCAAAAGATCGTTGGCTTGGTCTTGCTATACCACTCCCCCAGTTGCGTATTTTTTTACTTTCTCTACTGGTAAGTAGGGGAAGTATTGTATTCCATCCAAAAATTCGATGTCGAGATTTCACCGAAAATATATGTTTTGAGGCCCCCTGAATCCAAAAAGAAGCATTTTTAGAAAAAGGTCCGTGTGTGTCTGTGTGTCTGTGGACAGCATAACTCAAAAACGAAAATTAGGTTAAAAACCAAAGTCGGTATTTAAGTTTAATGTCTTTCAAGGATGCGACACGAAGATTTTGAAGAAAATAGCCCCACCCTAAACTACCCTTTACATAGAAAATTTTTCGAAAATTTTGATTTTCTTGAAAATGGCTCTAACGATTTTGATTAAAATGCCATATGTTTGAGATATTTTTATGACAAATGAAATGTATATCTTGAATTTTCTGGCTGTAGCCCCCTGTAGTCGTATTTACTCTGGACGACTTTTGCATAGCTCGTAAACCGTTAGAGATAGACCAAATCATACTATACAAAAAATGTAGATCTTGCTAAAATACACAATTTATGTCTCGATAAATTGTCTTGTAGGGTGAACCATTTCGGAGATATTCCTTGTTAAATGTGTGAGTTTCGGAAAACTAGCGAAATGCAACAACGTTGTTTATTTTTTTATATGTTAATCCTGCAAAGAGAACGGAATCTCAAAGGTCAAAAATATTTGACTATCGCACAAAGCCTACTGTATTCTCATATTCCCCTTGTACCTACAAGGAAATAAGCAATAAGATAATTTGTACAAATGTTTATCTTAACTAACACGAAGAAGATATAGGAATAAGAGTTTGTAAGAATGGTTAGTACAAGAGTAGAGAAAGTCATGTGAGTGCAACACATCAGATTTTTTTGCGTTGTATTTGTTAGTCAATATGCGAAATCCAATCTTCAGGAAACACCATTGATCCGTCTGCGATGCAACGAATGTGCTAAATTACCAATCACAGCAGGTTCGACGCCTTTTTAATGGGGATTTTAGGGCTGATTTGCCCTTGGGTTTATCTCACCCAGGGCTTATTTCGCCCTAAAGCTGTTTCAGGGTTCCCTCTTCAGGTTCGAGTTATTATTTTGGTTAATGAGGGCTAAATGGGCTATTTTGTTTCTTTTTTATATTTCTTCTTCTTTCAATTGGTTCTTTTGTTTGATTTTGGGTATGTGGGTTGTTGGTGCATTTCATGAAGGGTAGCCACTGTAGAAGCAAGAGTCGAAAACGACGTAACGTAGTACCCTGCGAACCAGTGAAGCATTGCCTTGCAAGCGTATGCAGACACTAGGTCAAGATATAGTATAACGCGACTCTTTTGTTTCTTCTCTCAGTGAGCTGTGGACGTGGAGTGATAGTGTACTTTCGTGGTCACCCTGTATCTACCTGCAATTGTTTACATACGCGATATGGTCCAGCTTCCAGGATCCGAGAGCAGGTCGTACAGGTTCTCCTGTACGGTATGTTTATCTGCACAGCACCTAGCCGCGTAGTGCGACTTTATCTGTGCAGTATAGAAGGGGAATTTACACAAGCTTTCGTATCTGCGGGCAGGGTTTCTTCCTGCATACCTAGGGCGGGATGGACCGCACGTTGGGGACAGGAATAGGTGTTGGGTTGGGGTGTATCTGGGGTAAAAGATGGGATACCGTTTACCGGGGAGACCCAAGGGCATCCTTAGGTAGGCGCTAACTCTTTCTTCTGCGGGGGGCTCTGTTGGGAATCTATAGCCGGTATCATAGATCATCCTTAACGCCCTATTCAGGTGACGGGGAGACCCAAGGGCATCCTTAGGTAGGCGCTAACTCTTTCTTCTGCGGGGGACTCTGTTGGGAATCTATAGCCGGTATCATAGATCATCCTTAACGCCCTATTCAGCACACTATGCAGTGTGCACACTATGACGGGGAGACCCAAGGGCATCCTTAGGTAGGCGCTAACTCTTTCTTCTGCGGGGGGCTCTGTTGGGAATCTATAGCCGGTATCATAGATCATCCTTAACGCCCTATTCAGGTGACGGGGAGACCCAAGGGCATCCTTAGGTAGGCGCTAACTCTTTCTTCTGCGGGGGGCTCTGTTGGGAATCTATAGCCGGTATCATAGATCATCCTTAACGCCCTATTCAGCACACTATGCAGCCGACGAATGGTGGTAGGTGACCCCAAACCTCGGGCGTCGAAGCCATGCGAAGACGTACTGAATGATATGACTCCACGGTAACGTTTGTGGCCCACATTAGGAAGGTACCGAGTTCAAATCCCCTGGGCTGACCAGTCTGACGGGATTTTTCCTGACTTTCCGCATCGTCAAGGTAAATAGCAAATTGAATATGTAATACCACGATCCGAAGTTTCAACTTAAGTTTAAAAAATAGTATAAATGAAAAATAGATGGCAATCGCGAATACTGTGCAATCTATCCACAGATAATGTAAGCAGATAGACTGGATAGCATTCTAGTGCCCTCTGCCATCATACATAGATGGCGACGGAACAAGTATCTCCTAACAGATCCGTCGGAATATCAAGACATAGTTAAACCGACGTAAAATAAATAGAAAAAAGTAACGTAGTAATATAAAATACTATACAAGGTTAGAGGTACGAGTGTGGAGACTTTAACTCGACTTCCTGAGTTTAGGCTAAAACATAAGTTCCACTGCCATTTTCCTTTATAGTGCAAGCGACAATAAATAAAAAATAAAATTGGTGGAATGTTTGATTGTCAAATGTCACTACCAGTTTATTGTTTACTTCTGCAGTTAGCATAGAAAGGTACTTTGAGACAAGCGGTTTAAAAAAAAAATCATTTTTAGAAAAAGGTCCACGCGCGCGTCTGTGTGTCTGTCAGTCTGAGGACAGCATGACTCAAAAACGAAAAGTGCTACTTTGGATGACTTTTGCATAACTGGTAAACCGTAAGATATGGAGCAAATCTCACTATATAAACATGTAGATTTTGCTAAAACGTACAATTTATATTTGATTTTTTAAAGAGTGAACCATTTCGGAGATATTCCTTGTTATTTGTGAGAGTTTTAGAGAACTTATACTTCTGTCAAATGAGACATCGTTATTCATTTTTATATGTTAACCGTGCAAAGAGGACGGAATTTGAAAGTTTTAAAAGATTTGACTATCGCTCAAGGCCTACTGTATTCCCATATTCCCCTTGCACCTACAAGGAAATAAGCGATAAGATAATTTGTACAAATGTTTATCTCAACTAACACGAAGAAGATATAGGAATAAGAGTTTGCAAGAATGGTTAGTACAAGAGTAGAGAATGTCATGTGAGTGCAACACATCAGATTTTTATTCGTTATATCTGAATCTAACATCACACGAAATCTATGCTCTCATACACCTAACACCTGTGTGAGATAAATCAATTGTCGTGCGTCAGTCTCGCAAAAACTCGAAAATACCTCGAGCAACTTGAATAATATGTTTTGTTTGCATCAATACTAGGATGGCTTAGAAAAAAAAAAAAAAAAAAAAAAAAAAAAAAAAAATTAGGAAAACCCAAAGTAAGAGCCAAAACATCGAAAAAATTTAAGTTGTTAATTTTCCATGGAATTGCTACTTCTGATTACTTTCAGTATATGGTATTGCGGCGGACCAAACGTTTGACAGCGACATCTATAGCATTGAAAATAGTTTTTTCGTTAAAAAAAAAAAGGATAGTGGGTAGATAGATTTTTTTAAAATCCAATTTAAATACATTTTACGAATTTTAATCAGACTTTCTATTAAGCCAAAGTGAATTTGCAGGCTTAGAAATGAAAAAGAAAATAATTCAATTTTGTTTTAGCGCGAATCGAAGAATTAGACCTAGACATATGAAAATTAGCGAAACTAGTGGAATTAATTTGAGGATTTCAATATTGTAAAGTTCTCAAGTTAGGTTCAAAAAATTTGAGCGACTGTGAAAACAATTCCCGGTGTTTTACAGTGTTCCTTGTAATGCCAAGGAGAGAAAGTTTCATGTAATAACCAAACATCAGAGACACCGTACGTGATGCGTCTAATATTATCGACCTCAATAAATTACAGTTGGGATTAGGATTGATAATCAGTTAAGGAGAGTTAAAATCAAATCAATTTTAGGTGGTACGAAGTTCACCGGGCCATCTAGCAGAGAATATCCGTACCAGGTAAAGATTCATCGACTAGGGAGTTGGTAAAAGATGACCTTGAGTGAAACCCTATATCTGGGGTGCTCAACCGCAGGCAAGTTAGGGCAGTTTGAAATCACCTCTTGATATTCACTTGATATTCGAAACTGTTGTTTCTTCGACCCCGAAATCGTCTTCTAACAGAACAATGGATTATTGATGAAATCCGTGATATAAGGAAACTACTTCTAGCAAGTTACAGAACTGATTAATCACGTGTTTTGTGACGTAGTGTACACGCGCCTGAGATATCCTTGGGGGGAAATAGAGGTAGGTATGTTTCCAGCCCAGTAACTCACTATAAAAGGAGGATTGCTAAAGGCTGTGCTAGGAGCCATTATGTGGTCGCGATAAGATCAAGATGGAAGCGTTTCAACCCATTTAAAGCGTTATGTGAAAGCACAAGGAACTCCGTACTGCAGGGGAGGAAATGGAACGAATGAAACGTAGCGTTTTCTTGTTTTCGTGTGATATTGGAATTAAGATGAATTGTTTTATAGAAGCGATAGGGAGATAGAGAAATAATTGTAATACATATTTTCCGTTTGCTGAAACCAATAAATAAAGTAAGAAACCGCTGTTAAAGTATTGTCATGACGAAAAAGTTGAGGAAAGAGAAATTATTGTCAATACAGATAAGCCAATTACGATTCCGGGGAAGTAATTAGACAAGAAATCCGTTAGATTCAAGCTTCAGTTACCTGGAATATTAGACGTTCAGAAATCCGGCCTCCATGCAAATAAACGTTTTTGAAAATTAGAAAGGAAAGCAGAATTCTTAAAATTGAGCAAACTTAGAGTGCAGAAATAGCTTTCTATAAGAGGTTCCCATCACTTTAAGTGACAATAAAATATTTCAAGAGGTGGTCGCTATCGAATGGGTTTAAACTTCCGTTCTTTTAACACGCTTTGTTAGCCACACCTGTAACGAAATCTTTCAGCCACTTAGAGTCGTCTGACTGACTTGAAAATTTGCACACGTGTCAAGGAACGATGATAATACCATAATATCTTGACTTTGTCCTAATGTCCTCACCAGGATCATTAGGAAAAAGCATGACTAAGCTAACTTTATAGAAAATGGTATAGTTATGGCATCTTAGATGTCACAAAGACATCCTGGTATGCACCCTGAAAGTTGATTTAATTAAATAAATACATATATATTGGATGACGTAGATGTCCAGAGAGAGAAGCTATATGGAACATGAGACCCAGAGGAAATGTCGCGCACCGGAGTTCATACAGGGCCAAGACACCCACAACAGCTAGTAGTTTAGAAATCGGCCCAAGTAACGCTGGACAAAGGAATCAAATCGCTTGAAAATATTGAAAGATAGTCATACCCGGAGAGAGGACCTGAGAGGACAGGGAAGTTCGGGGGAAGGATTGCAGGTCGAAGTTTATCCAGGGACAGGAAGTCCACAACAGCTGATAGTGTAGTTAAAACAGTAATATTATTCTAATACTGTTCCAAAAAAAGTGATTTGAAAAATATTTCAAAAAAATCTTGAACTGAAAAATAAATTATAGTTTTAAAAAACTAACAAATACACGCTTTTATAACAAACCGAACTAAAAATTAGAAAATAAATTTAAGTATGAAGAATTTGTTCTATAAAGTCAAGTAGTTGATTATATTTCAAAATTTTGTAATAAGTTTAAATTAAAAACTAGTTTATATGAATAAACTAATAAATTTTATTGTAAAAAGCGTGTGGTGCCCGATATCAAATAGTTCGTTGGTAGCTATTTGTAAAAGTAAGGATATGATAAATATGTCTAAAAGGCACCCCACGCTGTTTTACAATAATAATATATTACTTGGCCTATTTACTATACGTAGTAGAGAAATTGGGATATAACAGTGAGAAATAAGTTGTAACGTGGTGACACTCATATCTTAGACCACGGTGCCAGGAAGGTGGAGGACTGAAGGGGAAAGTTATGACAGTTTGTGAATCGTTACACCAACTCGCTCTTAAATTCAGCGCGACACAAAATATAAACTACTATTTCTGTAAGGTTTAAATCAAGCTAGCAATAATACCATGTATCCACCACAAGTTGGTTCCCTTTATATGACAAAACTGTTCATTTCATCCGATGTGACTCTGTAACCAAAAATAATATTTGATGTTCACAGAAAAACTCTGAGATTACAACTCGCGCAGCTTCGTTGTTACTAAATAGCCCAATGTAAAACTAATGACGTCATCACGTCAAGAAAAGGTATTTGAGAACAATGAGCTCAAATCTGCAAATCCAAGTTTTTGTTAAATTGGGAGCACTGAAAACGCAACTTTTTTATTTTTTTATTATTTTTTTATTTATTTTTTATTTTATTTATTTTATTTATTTTTTTGTTTGAGACACATTTAATTGCTCCCCTGTCAGTATCTCTAATACTAAACTAGTTTATAAGATACTTTTGCGCCTCCCCAACTCTCACCTAAAGTGTCTTAGATGTAGGGACAAAGGGATATTCACAAAATTTAATTCAAAGGAGTTGTTAACAATATTAAGTGGCTGGTAGACGAATTACCAGGTGACCCACGCAAGCCAACCTCTGTAGTTTCACGTTCCGTATACGTTAGTGCAAGAAGGGATGCTTCGTCACTGCTGTTCAAAGGGGAAGTATATGTACAAGGGAATCTTCACTGACCTGTGCTGCTATCTGGGTGCGTTTTCCTCTTGGTTTCACTCTTATAAGGTCGCGTGGCCATCTCAGGTCTCACGGTCAAACAATAGCAATGTACTCCAATAGCAAACATTACACGGATATGATGTCCAAACTTGGACTTACGTTTGAACATTTATTTTTCGAATAATATAACAATACAGAACTGTTAGTCTATAACATAGGTTTTAAGCAACATTAATTCATTATACTCATTATTCTTTATTAAAATCAAAGAAATTATAGTATTTATTTAATATTGTATTACGTGTTGTTTATAAATTAGCTGTCATATGTTGATATGCCTTTAAACAAATTAATATTCTTTGGCCCTTGTGCGTATTTTTTTTGGTCGGAGACAATAATTATTTTTTACAGAAATCTTTCTCCAGAATGAACCCGGCAAACCTCCTATCGAATGCAAGCTTTCTGGTGACGAGGTATAGGATCAGTAAAGTGTTTGTTTTCAAGCGCTAGTCTAACGCCAAGCAAGATCTCCTCTCTGTTGGTGTGGAGTCCCTTTCACTGTTCTGCTTAGACCAACCTTTTAGCATCCCGGGTTCAAGACAGTAACTCGTACTATGATTCTTTTTATGGTAGTTTTTCTTTGACAATGAATTTCTTGTCCAGCTTTTTTGGTCTCTTTATTTCTTTTCATCTCTTTCAAGTTTGCAGGATCAAGGGACGGCGGTTGGCATGATAGTGGAATATGTGATCTGGGAAAATTTTGCCCTCGCACTTGGTGGAAATACCGGGGGCCCTATCTGGGAATTGTACCATTGCCAGGGACACCATCAGACCTCTGCTGCGGAAGAGCTTTGGATGAGGTATAAACTAACAGCTGCATTGTTGCTGTGAGTGCATCTATAACCCAGTGACACTCATCTGGACTGACAATTGCACCGTCCGAAAGAAATTTATGTAGAAGACGGTGTTGCTATGACGTCTGTAGAGACCAAAACAAGCTTAGAAGTGGTAACAGCAAACTTAGAAGGTAACTAAGTGTATATTTTCAAATCAGATAATACCATAGGGTTGAGCTCTAGCATAACCCGGCGTATGTCTTCTCTGGTTAGAGCAAAACCTTGAAAAAACTCCTTATTCGAATAACTCGTACTATCTGAGATTCGAACTCAGGACTTCTCTAATTTCGAAAACAAAAGCTACACCGATACCACAGAGGTAGACTCGACGACGACACAGTAGACTGTGCGAACCCACGAATGCCTTTGAAAAATCAGAATTCCATCAAAATGAATATTAGTTTATTCTTTATTGTACCGAATATGGCTCAGGTGGTAAAGTCTGTGGTTCACATTTGGGAAGCCCAGGGTTCAAAACCTATTCACTCGTGTTCTCCGTCCAACGCAAAGATAAATTCCGAACTGGATGTTTAATATCACGCCCAAACTTCTATCTTAAATCTAAAACAATAGTAAACACGAAAATATATGATAATAGCGAATGCTCTGCCATCTGTCCACAGTTAATTTAAGCAGGTAGACCTGGATAGTAACGTATTGCCATCTACCGATCAATAGAAGCAAATATGTGTTGCTGTGCACGAAGGATGTGTGTGAACACATGTCCAAGTCACTAATAGGACCTTTTATGTCCTTTACGTGATGGTATTTTAAATAGTATTGCATATAACTAGAGACAGGCAAAGTAAGAAATACAGAGAGACCCAAAAACATTCGAACTGCTGCGCGGTGTTTCCACTGAATTTGTTTTCTACTGCACAGTGTGTATTTCTTTATGATTCGTATGTGTTAATTCAGTCAGCTCGCCAAGTGAAAGTGTGATTTGCAGAAAGATTTCCAGGTGATCTGCAATTTCTCTCTCTGGGATAACTTAAAGCATAAAGTGTACAAGACAAACCCACGCACCCTGATAGAATTAAAACAAAATATCCGCCAGGAAATTGCCAGCATTTCTCAACGTGAAATAAGGCGAGTGTGCCAAAAATGTATGGACGGCAGGCGCGGCTCCTCAGGGTAGGCAGGGTAGGCATTGCCTACCCTATCGTAATACATCAACAAATAATGTTTAACTATGATTCTGCATTTTATCATTTGAACCGTCATTTTCCCCTAAATTGCAGTTCAAGAAAAGTTTTCTCGGCTATAATGACCAGCGCATGGTCAAATCCTTTAATCTCAATTCCGATTCATCAAACCTGCGCTGCGTGTTTGAAACGCGCGGCAGAAATGATACGCATGGAACCTGGGTAGTGGAGAGCAGGCTAGCTTAACGTCTGCCTGCCCGGCCCCATTTCCTCAGTACGAGGCCCTTGAACAGGGATAAAGAAACATTCGGTCTGTATATGCACTCCGAGCATGCGTAGACGCGTCTGCCAGCAGTCCGAACACTTGCCTGCCCAAATCCGAATTTAGGCGACATTTTCCGAACAGCCATACTCCACGAACGAAGATGTCAGAGATCTGAATCTGTCGTTATCTCTGTGTAATACCAGCATGACCGACTTAATTAGTGAAGTATTACAAATTTCGCTTTCGCGGCGCACTGACAATGAAAAGAGGAGTGTTTTAGCTATTTAACACAAATCTGCAGTCAGACAATTTTTCAATTTCTTAATCTATTTTAGTCATGGGCGTCGCGAAACGGGGGCAAGGGGGGCCACGGCCCCTCCTTGGAAGTTGGTGAACTTAATGTGCAGTCAGTTACTGACTTTTAAACTATTATTTTAATTTTGATGTAAAGAACAATTTTTGTTTAGCAAAAATTAATACGGTTATCTGCAACAAATACTATAAATTTTGACAGTAAAATGATGATTTAATATTATATGATTCAAATTTCCAACAATTCCCCCCCCCCCATGGAAAAAAGTCTGCCGACACTCGCGATTTTACTTTTGGCGGTAATTCGTCCGTAAGTCACACTCATTCACTCTGCTCTTATTAAACAACCAAACAATATATTGTTTGCTTTATCCGCAATGACTTCGCCCCCTAAATTTCGGATAAACGGGGTTTATTATTATTATTATTATTATTATTATTATTATTATTATTATTATTATTATTATTATTATTATTATTATTATTATTATTATTATTATTATTATTATTATTATTATTATTATTATTATTGTTGTTGTTGTTTATTGTTACTGTTACACTTTGCCTACCCTAAAATTTTGACTGCGAGCCGCCACTGATGGACGGTGGACAGTTTTGCATCTCCTTTAATAACTCTGGTAAGTAAAGCCTTTAAAAGTAGTTTTAAAAATGTATAGTTTCATCCGCGCTGTTCTATGACACGGCAGTTGGCGACGAGCGCCGAGGATGCGTACAGGCAAAACACAGCGCATCCGGTTCAGAGTGTTTTGGATCACCCGTTAAATTCCAACCATGCTTACAATTATTTTTACTTTATACCATATACAGAATTCAATGACCTTGATAAAAAGTGTCATCTTTTATAATATTTTAACAAAATCTTCATATTTTATTAAACTTAACGATTTTCACTTAGAAAATAATGGAATGGGTTTCCCATTCAATTCGTGTAATTTTTTGTGAAGCACGTTTATAAAAGCCAAAGAAACGCGTCTGAAAAACCCTGCATCAGTCTTTCCGACAAGTTAGGTAGGTACAGTTGAGGAAATACATTTCCCCTATGTGACGTCACGTGCGAAATTAAATGCGCTTTGTTGTGGAAGATTTTTCATTTTCGCGAGCCGATGTTTTTAGTTGTATAATTATTAAGCAAGCACAAAGCAAGCACTAAATTCTTTTTGCTTTCTTTTTTCCTTTCAGCTTAAGGGTTTTTTCAAAGATTAAATTTATAAACACCATGTAATTCATTGTCCTTAGTTAGATTTTCCATTGTTTAATACAGACTGATTCTGCAAAACAAATTCTTTAAATAATAGGTGAATCTGCTCTAAGGATTATAAGATGGGTTTGGCTATGACAATATTGAAGTAATTAGCATACTGGTGCTAGACGGCCATAAAATTAGAATATCTAACCGACTCTAAACTCGCGCAAGCAGTGCAGTAGTCATTTTTCTATACCTTCACATTTTGTTTCAAATTTATTTTCTTGATTTTTAAATATATTGTTTGGTTTTAGGAGCTGTAATTTTCTGTGTCAAGTCCGTTTCTGTGGTATCGATGTAACTTTTGTTTTCGAAATTAGAAAAGTCCTGAGTTCGAATCTCAGATAGTACGAGTTATTCGAATAAGGAGTTTTTTAAGGTTTTGCTTTATCGAGAGAAGACATGCCGGGTAGTGCTAGAGTTCAACCCTATGGTATTATCTGATTTAAAAATATACACTTAGTTACCTCCTAAGTTTGTTGTTAGCACTTCTAAGCCCCTTTTGGTCTCTACAGACGTCATATGAACACCGTCTTCTACATAAATTTCTTTCGGACGGTGCAATTGTCAGTCCAGATGAGTGTCACTGGGTTATAGATGCACTCACAGCAACAATGCAGCTGTTAGTTTATACCTCATCCGAAGCTCTTCCGCAGCAGAGGTCTGATTGTGTCCCTGGCAATGGTACAATTCCCTAATAGGGACCCCGGTATTTCCACCAAATGCGGGGAAACATTTTCCCAGATCGCATTTTCCACCATCATGCCGCAACATACCAACCGCCGTCCCTTGATCCTACAAACTTGAAAGAGATGAAAAGGAGTAAAGAGACCAGAAAAGCTGGAGAAGAAATTCACTGTCAAAGAAAAACTACCATGAAAAGAATCATAGTACCAGTTGCTGTCTTGAACCCGGGAGCTAAAAGGTTTGTCTAAGCAGAACAGTGAAAGGGACTCCACACCAACAGAGAGGAGATCTTGCTTGGCGTTAGACCAGCGCTTGAAAATAAACAATTTTCTGGTTCTGTACGGATGTGAGATCTGGGGAGTGGTGGCAAAGTCCACCTTCATCAGACTCCAGACGTTGCAGAACCGGGCATTAAGGATGATCTATGATACCGGCTGGAGATTTCCTGCCCATATCCTCCACGAACATTCCGGTATCCCGTACATTGTCGACGTGATTAAAACTCGCGCTCGAACAATGTACAACAAACTCCAGAACCACCCTAACCCTCTGGTGAATACTCTGGGACAATACGACCAGAGACAGCCACGCCGACTACCATCCAAAAGATTACAAAAGGATATCTTAAGTCCAGCGGTTTAATATTGAAGATGGGAAAGGCGAAAATATAATCTGTATTCAAAAGAGAAAAACACCTTATTCAGTTCACTTCTCAGTGAGTGACTGATGGCCAGAACCCTGGTGGGGATTACAGTGCATCACAGCCTGGACTCCGACCACCTTCCCGTGCATTTCGATATACAGGGTGACATTTCAGCCAGTGCCTCTGGCCCTCAAAGTAGAGCTGAGACCGACTGGAATAAGTTCACCATGGAAATGCACAGGATGGCGCAACCCAGGCTGTCATACTTTAGCGAGGCAGACATAGATGTCGCCATTGAAAACTTCACTGCCTCGCTACACACGGCCAAGAGAAACGCTACCACTTACACCACAAGACCACCCGGTTTTTGCACGTACCCCGAGGTAGAGCAACTCATTGCGCGGAGACGACGCTTGACAAGACTGTGGCGGTACACCCGTCAGCCTGAATACAAAATGCTAGCAAAATGGCTACGCAACATCATTCGGCATCAAATTAAAATTAACAAAACTGAACAGTGGGAAAACAAAATGCTGAGTACCACCCATTCGGACTCTTCCTTGTGGAAATTATTAAAGGCATTTAAGGTCTCCACGAGCGTCAACTCCGCTACTGAGGCGCTGCACACTAATGGCGGCCTGCACTTCTCCGAAGAGGAGAAAGCCGAGGTCTTCGCTGACTGTCTTGAAGATAGATTCAGCGAAAACCCAGTTACCAACCGTGATATAGAACGGGAGGTACAGACATGGGTACAAACCTGGGTGGCGCAGAAGCAAGAGCAACAGCTACCCCCAATAACACCGCAGGAAGTTTACAAGCTCATTAGGAAGTTACCTAATGGGAAAGCTGCCGGCCCAGACAAGGTGACTAATGAGGAACTTAAGCATCTCCCGAGAAAAGCTCTGGTGCAACTAACAAATATATTTAACGCCTGTTTGCAGCAAGGCTATCTCCCCTCTACTTGGAAACGAGCCAAGGTAATTATGCAAGCAAGGGAAAAGCACCAGACAACCGCAATACTAACGCCCCACTAGTCTCTTGTCTACTATTGGTAAATTGCTCGAAAAACTCATACTTTCTCGACTTCAAAAACAAGTTTCGGAATCCCATGAACTTTCAAATTCACAGTTTGGCTTTCGAAAAGGACATTCTACTGAGTTACAGCTTCTCAGGCTAACTGATGACGGAACAGAGCAATTTAACAATGGGGCTTCAACGTTGGCGCTATTTCTGGACGTAGAAGCCGCATTCGACCGGTGCTGGCACAATGGCCTTATTTACAAACTGCACCACAATTTCCCGGTTCTTCAAAATTATCTATACTTGCTGTACAATTTTTTAAAAAACGGAAGTTCTACGTCCAAGTGGGCCGCTCCTCCTCACGGGAGCGAGCGATGCGGGCTGGCGGCCCACAAGGGGCAATCATGTCACCCTTTTTGTATATACTATTCACCAACGATTTCCCAGTGGACGCCAGATGTAAGGTCGCCATGTATGCTGACGACACTGCAACATACAACCACCATAGAAATCCACGTTTCGGCCTTGCAGAAATGCAACGTTATGTTAACAACTTCCTCTCATGGCAACATGACTGGAAAATTAAAATTAATCCCAACAAATGCCAGCTGATACATTTCTCTAAGCGGCATCACACTTTGGCAATGGACCT
The DNA here is from genome assembly GCA_030765045.1 of Tenodera sinensis. NCBI lineage: Eukaryota > Metazoa > Arthropoda > Insecta > Mantodea > Mantidae > Tenodera > Tenodera sinensis. The sequence goes on along the minus strand of CM060967.1, from coordinate 16,183,900 downwards.
AACGGTCGGTGGTCAAGTATTGCACTGTCGTCGGCAAGTTAAATACTTAGGGGTTACCTTGGACCGCACAATGTGCTGGTCCTCCCACATAAAAATAGCGCCAACAAAGGCAGACAGCGGCTAAAGTTATGCGCCCCCATTTTCCGCAGCAAACAGCTGCAATTGAAGTCCAAACTCGTCCTGTATAAAGCTTTCATCCTGTCAGTGGTTCTTTACGCGTGTGTGGCCTGGGCAAACGCCTCAAAAACCGCCCTGAAGACTATCCAAACCCTCCAAAACCTCTCCCTCCGGAAAATCCTGTCTGCTCCCATCCTAACCACTAACCGAACCCTTCACCAGGAAACCCAGATCCCATCCATTCCCGAGGCAATAACAAAAAGAGCCACTGTCGCGTGGACGCGCATCAGAAATCACCAAAATGACGTGATTGCCAATATTGGCAAGGGCGAGCCAAAGCATCGTAAACATGCTAGAATTAAAATGTTCTAGACATTGCATGGCTCGCCGATTGATGCGCACCCATGCAACCTAGGCCCTAGGCCACACATTCCGGAAGAGGTCTGTGCCTCGGAAACGCCACAGGAGCTGCAACCTGATCCGCACAGGAAAATCGCGGAAAAGCTGTAAATAGTGAAGTGTATATAGTGCAGTGTATGTAAATATGTATTGTCACCGCGCCCGCCGCATCTAATTGCCGACAGCAGCAGTGTCACCCATCGCATTATTGTCGGCACTACCGCAAAGGAGCCGAAGGAAAGAGACAGAGCCTGGCCGCATTGTTGGGGCGCTTGCCGAATGAGAGAAAAGGATAGAGACTTCGAGAATCTTCTCTGCTTTGTATTTCACCGCAATAACTGAACTTTCCAGAATAGTGCCTGGGAGATATAAATAGCGGTAAAGTGCGACAGAAGAGCAGTGAGACGTATGTGAAGCGTTGAGTAGTCGTGTCGACGGAGAAGGAACAGTTCTTTGTGTTACGAGTTCGGAGCCGTGCTGTTGGAGAATCGGAAAAGACTTTCTTGTTGTTGCAACGAGTGTACAAAGTTACCGTTTACGGAAATAAAAGTGTTTCTTTATCTCGACTACATCTGTCTTCTTTACTTCACACACACCCAAAAAGTCACAGTATATACGAGCGTGCGCGCGCGCGCGTGTGTGTGTGCGTGTGATGGGACATATGCGTGGTATGCCCAGGAGTGAGTGAGTGTGTGTATCCGTGTATATAAATAAAATAAAAAAAAACTATCAAAAATGGACAATCAAAGGACTCAGAATACGCCCAAAAACTGTTCTCGGTGAGCTAAAGCTGCTCACCGTATGGGTTTTTTGATAAGAAAAAGCAAACAAGAGTACCCATGTAAATATTATAAATTGTAATTAATGTAAATTTTTAGCCTGTAAGCCGGGCCCCTCTGTACCGGCACCAGGCAAATTTTGTTTCCTGAATAAAATAAGTTAAAGTTTTTCCTAGTGTAACAAACATCCCTGTCGTAACACCATCGAACTCATCGCGCAGGTTAAGCCGTATGACGGCAAGCTACTGCGGTAAAGACACTCGGGTGGGGGAATTACCATCTCCGCTCGACTCGAATTGCCTCTGGAGCCTCTCTCGACACGTGTTCACACACATCTTCGTGCACAGCAACACATATTTGCTTCTATTGATCGGTAGATGGCAATACGTTACTATCCAGGTCTACCTGATTAAATTAACTGTGGACAGATGGCAGAGCATTCGCTATTATCATCTATTTTCGTGTTTACTATTGTTTTAGATTTAAGATAGAAGTTTGGGCGTGATATTAAATATCCAGTTCGGTATTTATCTTCGCGATGGACAGAGAGCACGAGCGAATAAGTTTTGAACCCTGGGCTTCCCGAATGTAAACCACAGGCTTTATCACCTGAGCCATATTCGGTACAATAAACAATAAACTAATATATCCACAAGACCAGTGTATAAAATGTCCTTTTTTTTCAAGTTTGGTTTCTCAAAATAATACTTTGGATTTGTAATCAGTAGGTGTAAATTTCGACGCTCTAGCCGATTCGCTTAGACTGCCGTTCGTAGATGACACACACAGCTACAGAGTAGTGCAAGCTGCCTATACAGTAAGGCGCTCGTGTTTTTGTAACCAACTCTGGACAGCACGATTCCCAGAGCGCCACAAGCGTGAACTTGTCAAGAGTTTCGCCTCTGGCACAGAAGGAAAACCTTCCATAAACCCTCAATCTCCATATTCATTGAAGTGAATTTTGAAGGCGTGCTTCAGTGTGTGAATCCATCACTCCAATGACAAGACGTACAGGTCCTGCATTTTAATGTGGAATCCGAAGCACTGAAGGCATTTGTGACGTGTACGCATTTCAACAATGAGGAATGTAATGTATTCCATACTACAACAACATCTTTACTGCTTCTAGATGACGAAAAATCTCACGGTATTTATGCGTTGGTTCCATATTTTCGAAGATATGTTCATTAAAAGAACTTTTCTAATGGTTATGTGTGCTAATAGTAAAAATAATCAGGAAAGCACAGGAACCTATGGACCGGACAGAGTGAAGACCTGGAAGCGGGTAGTCAGTATGAGAATGATATGAAATACAGCCGAAATCGATGATTGGAAAGGTGATAATACAGCAATTGGTGGAAATAATGGCAGGTGAAACTGGAGAACCCGGAGAAAATCCACCCGCTTCGTCCGCCACAAATATCTGTGATCGAACCCGGGCCGTCTAGGAGGTACGCGAAGACTCTACCGTTCGGCCACGGTGCCGCCCTCAACACCACAACTCAAAAAGAAAACATCAGCTAAATGCCAATGTTGGTATATTTAAGTTCAGCATTTTCCAAGAATACAATACGAAGATTTTCGTCAGAATTCCCTCACCCTAGATTATCCTTTGCATGGAGCATTTTCCGAAAATTTTGATTTTATCAAAAATAGTTCCAATTTTGATTAAAATTCGATATGTTTAAGATATTTTCATGCCAATGATTGTAGGTGTACTGGGGTAGCAAATTCCACTTCTGACACCAGCGTGACAAATGACACAAGTTATTTTTATGTGTCATTTAATTTATCTTCTAAAACTGACTCACAAAAACACAGTTCGCTTTTTTATCGTTGATATAATTTCCAATTCGTCGTCACCTTGTGTTTGATACGCTCTGTTCGATAGTAACCTGGACAAACACTTTCTCTACTCTCTTTCTGCCCAATAAACTGCTTCCGAAGACACACTCGCTCAAACAAGCTCAACAGGTTTCACACAACAAACAACTCCGACGCGACTATTAAATGTCTACAATGTATCTCAAGGCAACAAAGCTTTCTCAAAAGTAACCGCTAGTATTGGTAGCTTTGGTACTGAAAGCAACGTAATACAGAATACAACGAATTAAAAAAAACTTAATGAGAAATTCAAATCAAATATTAGCAAAAACTATGATTCTCTGGAAAATAGTTTTTCTCGAACTTTTTGTAAATAAGCTGGTAGTTGAAAGTATCTCGAACAGTCTGCAATAGCTATGTTCTACCGCTCCATTGTCGTAGTGCCGTGTGCCTACAAGTGGTGGTGTGAGGCAGCCTGACCTTGAGCGTCTTTCTGAGGGCGGTTCCCTGCCACGCCACATTTATTATTATTACGCCACTGTCTGATCGATATCGCCCACAAGTACGCTTCCCAGAGAAGGAATAATGGCATCTAGGTCTTTAAAACCATTATCATTCCTACCAGAGCCATTTATTTCCGATGTCCAACGCCCGAACGATTGCCCTGCAGAATTATTACGCTGCTCTTATTAAAACCGCGAAGGCTCGTTTACATTCCCTTTCACTGGGAGCGCCAACGTGCAGGCGATCTCATTAACCCAGTTTCTGAATATTTAGGCAAATAGACAGAGGGTCGCCCACATGCGCTGTAGGTAGCGTGTTTGGAAGTTGTTCATCAAGCTTGCCTTATGACAGGATCTCTTAGACTGCGAGGCGCCCTCCAAACATGTGACGGTGGAATGTCAAACATCGTCTCAAAGTTGTGTAAACAAACTGCCAGGTCACATAATACACACTTGATAAACAAGTCAATTAGGGTTTTTTACCTCTCTACTACATATAGTAAGCACTCACATGACTTTCTCTACTCTTGTACTAACCATTCTTACAAACTCTTATTCCTATATCTTCTTCGTGTTAGTTGAGATAAACATTTGTACAAATTATCTTATTGCTTATTTCCTTGTAGGTACAAGGGGAGTATTAGAATACAGTTGACTTTGTGCGACAGTCAAATGTTTTAAAGCTATCAAATTCCGTTCCTTTGCACGATTAACATATAAAAATGAACAACGATGCTTACACAAACAACAAGGAATATCTGTGAAATGGTTCACTCTACAAACAAGTTTATTCAGACATAAATTGTGTATTTTAGCAAGATCTACATATTTTGTATAGTAAGATTTGGTCTATCTCTAACGGTTTACCAGTTATGCAAAAGTCGTCCAGAGTAAATACGACTACAGGGGCTATAGCCAGAAAATTCAAGATATACATTTCATTTGTCATCAAAATATCTCAAACATATGACATTTTAATCAAAATCGTTAGATCCATTTTCAAGAAAATCAAATTTTCGAAAAATTTTCCATGTAAAGGGTAGTTTAGGGTGGGGCTATTTTCTTCAAAATCTTCGTGTCGTATCCATGAAAGACATTGAACTTAAATACCAACTTTGGTTTTTAACCGACTTTTCGTTTTTGAGTTATGCTGTCCTCAGGCTAAAGTACGCACACACGCACACACACACACACACGGACCATTTTCTAAAAATGCTATTTTTGGATTCAGGTGTCCTCAAAGAGTATTTCCGATGAATTCCCGACATCAAATTTTTTTGGGTGGAATAGAATACTTCCTGTACTACCTATACATAGAGAAAGTAAAAACGAAAAGTTGACTATCACTCAAGGCCTACTGTATTCCCATATTCGCCTTGCACCTAGAAGAAAATAATTTCTGCAAATGTTTATGTCAATGAACATGAACTAGATACAGGAGTAGGTTTTTGTAAAAATAGCTAGTTCTAGGATAGAGAAGGTAAGCACATCAGATTTTTTTAAATTGTTGACTAAATCTCAGCTTTGAGTACTCTAAAAACGCAGTCGCCAACCATTCTTGCATTCCAACTCCACAGTTGAGAACAAAACAAGTTTCACCAATTTATTCTCCGGCCTCCAAACCTTGAAGAGTCAGCTGAAATCTGGTCAAAATTATCTTACAGTAAACCACTTTAGTATATGAAATACGCAGAATTTGCTTAACATCAATATGAACCAATGAAACTATCGGGTTTTAACGTATGGATACTTGAAAGTATTTGCCTTTCTCCAACATGAAATGCCACTCTCGACTCAGTTTCATTCTCTCTCTCGTCAACTCTTCCTGCTCTATTTTCATTCGACACTTAAATCAATATTTTCCCAAACTTGAATTTTATACCATTAGCTTAATGCGGAACACTCCGAACTGAGGGAAATATTCCAGAACTCTGCAAACATCGCTTCCAGTATTAAACTACCCCACTATTCTGTGAACATACAACCTGGAGGGAAGAAGTGTTTAAACTGCTAGCTATTTGGCAACACCGCTCTTCAGTAATACCGTCGACACATGTTCTCTGCGGGGTCAGCTGGTTATCGGCAATTCCAATGAGGTGGGGGAAAAGAAGGTCGCGTGCGCACCTCTAATATAAACAGAGCTCTGCCAGTGTCGAAGTCTATTACCTACGCGAGCTCATTTCACAAAAGATTGACAAGCGCTGTCCACTGAACGCTTCGCAAACGTTTAACTCCCACAGACCACTACAACAAAACTTCACTACATGGGCAATTAGTACAACTTCATCTCTGGGCACGTGCGAGTCCCATATATGGTGCCGCATACAATGAGAGAGTTCTGAAAGTGGAATGCTCTGGAGGGAATAAAGAGGAACAGTCTAGGCGGAAAACGGCACACAATAGCTATTGTTTCCGTATGGCCCATTGACCTCCCGGATAATGGGTCATTAAGGCCGGTAAGCGCTGTAGGCAGAGCCTAGGCCGCCGGCCGCCAATTCTCACCCTCAACATCTGGGCCCAAGGCTGCCCTGACAATATTTCCACGGAATTGATTGATCTTGTCAAGTGACAGCATGTTAATAAGCAAAATATTTGACTGACTCTGTGGTCCGGTGGTTAGCATGCTAACCTTCAAATCCAGAGGTCCCGCCCTAGGGGGGATGTTCCAACCCTCGTACACTACAGGAACTTAGCAATACCGTCTTGAAAATAATCACCAGGCACTGTTGATGCTTTTAGCCAAGTGAGCGACATTTTTACTTTCTCTACTAGTAAGTAGGGGAAGTATATTGCATTCCACACAAAAATTCGATGTCTAGATTTCACCGGAAGTATATGTTTTGAAGCCCCCTGAATCCAAAAAATAAAGCAGTATCCTGTGTGTATGTTAGTCTGTGGACAGCATAACTAAAAAACGAAGAGTCGGTTAAAAACCAAAGTTGGTATTTAAGTTTAATGTCTTTCAAGGATGCGACACGAAGATTTGGAAGAAAATTCCTCTATCCTAAACTACCCTTTATATAGACAATTTTTCGAAAATTTTGATTTTCTTGCAATTAGCTCCAAGGATTTTGACCAAAATTACTATGTTTAAGATATTTTTATGAAAAATGGAATGTATATTTTGAATTTTCTGGCAATAGCCTATGTAGTCCTGTTTACTTCATATGACTTTTGAATAACTGGTAAACCGTAAGAGATAGACAAAATCTTACCCTACAAAAAATGTAGATCTCACTAAAACACACAATTTATGTCCAAATAAATTTTCTTGTAGAGTGAACCATTTTGGAGATATTCCTTATTATTTGTGTAAGTTTCGGAAAACTTAAAACTTTCGTGAAATGGAACATCGTTGTTCATTTTTTTATATATTAAGCGTGCAAAGAGAACGGAATTTCAAAGGTTTAAAACATTTGACTATCGCACAAAGCCTATTGTATTCTAATATTCCCCTTGCACCTACAAGGAAATAAGCAATAAGATAATTTCTGTAAATGTTTATCTCAACCAGCACGAAAAAGATATAATAAGAGTTTGTAAGAATGGTTAGTACAAGAGTAGAGAAAGTCATGTGAGTGCAACACATCAGATTTTTACAAGATATATTACCTTTTTTACAGCACAAAGTCGAGGTTTACAACATTTACAACAATGTAAGAATTTTAATGCGCCCCTGAAGGAAAGATTTCCCCGCGACTGTCGGTTGTCACAGCAGTGAAGTGTCCGCGGAACCAGTTACCATGTTTTGAAGACCTTGTATAACGCTGTTATTCCGTTACTGCATTGGCGTTGCCAATTTAGACACGAGCATTATTTTGACACGCTTACTGAAGCAGAATTTCTTCCTTTTTAATACAGCTGAGTGTGTTTACTCTTGCACATTTCGCAATTACTGTGAGAGCCGGAAATTAGCAGCTAAGTGAGGCATTCGTGTAAAGAAAAAAGAACCTTCTAGAGGGTAAGCACTAATACTAAAACACAATTAACCTTCCGAGTCCTCTTTTCGTTCTATTTTTTTCTGAGGAAAGTCTTCCTTTGTGCTAATTTAATGTAGTGCTGCTTGTATTCACGTGCAATTGGCTCTTCTGGTTGTAAACGCCCTTGTAGTCCAGGAATGAAATACTTAAACGCTAATGTGCAGCGTTCACAAGACTTTCACTGTTGTATTGACACTAACTACACAAATCTACACGAAACGTAGAATGATTATCCATATTGATTTCACTTGTTGACGCCGCTGGTATCTTACAGTTTAATTTAGAATATTTTCTGTCTGTTAAAACTGCAGTGTCTTGCAATGCTTTGTTTTTTGTACTACTATGTCTGTTTTACACAGTTTAACCTAATGTTGTCTGAATTAACAACGAAAACACCAATACCAAACTCCTGAACTATATCGTTTAGTTTTAGGAGGTTTTATGCTCCGTTTTTTTTATTATTATTTATTTTGGTTTTCGAATATTGAATAATTATTGGCTGGACCATGAGGTTTAAATTAAATACTGAATTCGAATCTTAGGTTTAGGAAAAGAGTTCGACAACCCTTCATCTTTGCCATTTTGTCCTGTCAACTGCTTAAATCGATCACAAACAACACGATAGCAACTGTGTACATCCGCACTCTGACGTCACACACACTACAAATGGCGATAACTTGATTTCTGTTAAATGTAGCTGGACCACTAAGCCTAGTCATAAGTAATCTAACTGGAGCGACTGCAAGTCAAGAGTGATTGTATCTGAAGAATAACACAATCTCAAGCTAGACTTCATTTGCCTAATACAAGAGCACAAGTTAAAATTCTACAAAGAACTACTTACGAAATATATTAAAGAACCTTAGCTGTCTTTTTCCAAGCAAGGCCTCCTGAAGTTCATAGATCATTGTAAATATCATATATTTAATGTTAAATCTCTTTGGAAGTATAGAAAGTATTAACAATTGCGTGCCAGTTAGGAAGGCCATGTAATATAACCACAAAGTTTATCTGTTTACCTTGGTGTTTTATAGTTTAGAATTTTCAATTATTACATCTACTTCTGCAAGTGAATATTATCCAAATGGTTTCACAGCTGCCACTATTCCTACACGGTTCTATGCACATAATCGTACAAATTGTTACTGTATCGATAGTTTGGTTAAAGGGGTTATGTGCGGAGATTTGTTTAGTTGCGAGTTTTAGAACTGAAACTGGCAACTGAGCTAACCGGAAGGCGTAAACTATCAGAAAGTGGACGATTGTGGGGCCATAAGCTAAATATTCCTTTGAACGTTGGCAATTTAGATGCGAGCATTATTTTGACACGCCTACTGAAGCAGGATTTCTTTCTGTTTAATACAGTTGAGTGTGTTTACTCGTGTAAATTTTGCAATTAATGTAAGAGCCGGAAATTAGCAGCTAAGTGAGGCATTCGTGTAAGAAAAAGGACTTTTTTGCAGGGTAAGCACTAATGCTAAAGCACAATTAACTCCAGGAGTCACTTCTCTTGTCTATTTTTTATTTTAATTCAGGAGAGAGTCTTTGTACAGCAGTGTGGTGATTTAAAGTAGTGCTTCTAATTCTAGGAATTGCCTCTGCTAGTGGTAGCCGCCCTTATATTCAATAACTGTAAGTTAATAAGGGTGTGAATGCGCAGATTTCGTGTAATGGTAAATTCCCTAAGATCCCTTTTTCCAGGAGCACGTTAGACTTCACTTTCTTCTCGATTCTACTCCAATATATTTCTCGGCCAGCTCTTATCACGTATCTTCCTCACGTTTCCTTACAAATTTAGTGTTACATCGTAAGTTGTATCTATTATACGACCCTATTTTTCTCCATATATCCTCGTTCAGAACTTTATCCATCCTCATACCAGTAGCAACAGCATGGCTTTTCTCTTTTTATTTGTCACTTTAGTTTATCTCTCGGAAGATTTGATGCAGCACCTTCAGAACGAGTTGTATGCATTAATGTTATCACAAGGCTGCAGCCAAAGTTATACCATTTCCATTTTCCATTTTCACTATGTCCCAATTTCAACTTATCTCAACTACCACTCATTCTCGACACCTCGTCTATACACAGCATTTATGACACATTCTTTTTACTTCGTGTATTATGTATTTGTATGCTGTGAAATGATTTCAGCCAATATCACGTGATATGAACTTCAAGTTTCTGAATTCAAACCTTTCCCTGAAGAATATTGCTAGGCGTTTCTTAACAATGAAGACTGCGCAAGAATTACCTTCAAGTCCGCTATGTATAAAATAGTAACTAAAACTACACACAAGTCATTAGAATTAATTTAGTTTTAATGAGTCCCAATCTATGTCTTCCTTCTTTTTGCGAAGTCCTTCTGAAACTGTCTCACTTTCAACATATTTGAAACAGTTCCTCTGTCCCTTTCTTACTTCCCTGACCGTCGATTAAGAGTGAACCACGTTATATAATTGACTCTGCAACCTTTCACCTCCGACTACAAAAAATAGATTGCACACAGACGTATGGGCCAGTGTTAACTGCAGTAATTGTGCAACAATTGTATAATTGCACAAGCGGAGGGCAGAAGTGTGACCTAATTAGTCATCATTGGGGCCATGATATAGACATCAGCGAATTCTGAACTACCGCACATCCATGGTTTCCTCCGTGTGATTCATACATAGCGATCATAAATTAACCTATTTTTATCACATTATTTGAGTCGTAAAACTGAATCATATAACAGTTCTGTGATTTATCCTTAACACACGTGACCTTGCAACACAGCTGTTCTGTTCGATCGTCATCTTGACACAAACTTCACTAATTCTCTCTCACAAACAACTGCTTCCGACGATACACTCACTGTTACCAAAACGAAAACTCTACAGCTGCTCCTTTTTTTTCTTTTTTACTATATACTATAACAAAGTTATTCTGTGGTGATACAATTTCTTTGAACAGGGGTGTTATTACTCTTCAGACTGCTGCTTTATAGATTTTAACTTTTATTTCTTTTCTCATATATTTATTTCTCCATACAGCTCACTAATATATGCAAATATTTTTGATGCTTTTACAATTTTATTGTTAATTTCTTGGCCTAGATTTCCTCCACTAGTAATATTAACAACGAGATAATTGAAATGCATTAGCTCTTCTATAATATTGTTATTATAACAATTCTAAGTTAAATCTCTACAGTTCCTTAGTAAACGTTAATATTGCTTCAGTAGCAGACTATTTCCGTCTATTCCAAAATAATTTACACATACACTGCCTTATTAACTCTCATAATTATACTCTGAAGTAAGGTAAAAGCGCTCGATGGCGAAACTTCACGGCAAATATATGTTTTGAAACCCCAAGTTCCAAAATAAGCATTTTTACTTTCTCTACTGGTAAGTAGGGGAACTATTGTATTTCACCCAAAAATTGGATGTAGAGATTTAATCAGAAATATATGTTTTGAGGCCCCCTGAATCCAAAAAAAAAAAAAAAGAAACATCTTTAGAAAAAGATCCGTGTGTGTGTCTGTGTCAGTCTGTCAGTCTGTGGACAGCATAACTCAAAAACGAAAAGTCTCTTAAAAACCAAAGTTGGATAATTAAGTTTAATGTCTTTCAGGGATGTGACACGAAGATTTTGAAGAAAATAGCCTCACCCTAAACTACCCTTTACATGGAACATTTTTCGAAAATTTTGATTTTCTTGAAAATGGCTCTAACGATTTTGATTAAAATGGCATATGTTTGAGATATTTTTATGGCAAATGAAATGTATATCTTTAATTTTCTGGCTATAGCCCCTGTAGTCCTATTTACTCTGGACGACTTTTACATAACTGGTAAACCGTTAGAGATAGACCAAATCATACTATACAAAAAATGTAGATCTTGCTAAAATACACAATTTATGTCTGAATAAATTTTCTTGTAGGGTGGACCATTTCGGAGATATTCCTTGTTATGTGTGTGAGTTTCGGAAAACTTAGAACTTTCGTGAAAAGGATCATCGTTGTTCATTTTTTTATATGTTAAGTGTGCAAAGGCAACAGAATCCCAAAGCTTTAAAACATTTTACTGTCGCACAAAGCCTACTGTATTCTAATATTCCCCTTGTACCTACAAGGAAATAAGCAATAAGATAGTTTGTACAAATGTTTATCTCAACTAACACGAAGAAGATATAGGAATAAGAGTTTGTTAGAATGGTTAGTACAAGAGTAGAGAAAGTCATGTCTGTGCAACACATCAGATTTTTAGAAAAAAGTTCTGTGTGGATATGTATGTGAGAAAGAGAGACAGAGAGAGGATTCCCTGCTGCAGATTACTCTTTGGAAGAAACATTTTTCGAAAAATTAAATTTTCTCAAAAATGGCTGCAATGCTTTTTATTTAAAAAAAAAAAAACGGCAGAAACACGCCACCTGTCTGTCGTCCGAGAAACCGCTTGTGGATTGGAAAGGAGTGCCCGATACAAGAGAGCCCCGGATTATTGGCGAGAACTAAGGTTTTCGCGGGATTTGCCTTATCTTGAGGTCGTATACATTCTTACGCACATGATATAACCAAAACTGGTGTAGAAAGCTATATCTGGATGTTAAAGATGGAATACGTGTAAAATACTTCTTTTATTTATTATGCGTAGGGAGTAGGCAAACTAATAAACATTTACCATTTGTTTAGTATGGTTCAATTGTTGCCGTGCGCATTTGGGGACTGAGTTTCCTTACGTGCTGTATTGTTGGCTTTTTAGCCTTACACCGTGAACAATGTAGCAAACTTGAACAAGTGTTTTAGGAATAAACTTTCTCTTTCTTTAACAAGATAGAATGTTGACCAGTGTAATCAGTCTCAGACAAACTCATTTCATTAATCCTCCAAGGCGTGGCGTGGCTGACTTCCTCTCGGTAAACAGACACCTTCTACCCCTCATCCCATCCCACCCCATCCCAGGTCTAGGCCATGGTTCTAGCGATCAATGAGAAATAACAATGCCGCCGCAGTGGGTGAGCAAGGGAGCGTGCCGAAAAGATGCCAGACCGAGATATATCACGTTCTCTGATTAAGAGACTTTCCCCAAAATACTGAACTTTCTTTCTAGCGACCTCTATAGTGCGTGCTATCGTTTTCAAAATCCAATAAAGTAATTCATTGCTTTTATTTATTCTCGGCAAGCTTCCAAACGTAAACGCTAGGGCAAATTAAATGATATAATGACGAAAATCCGGTAACAACTTCAAACTGCCAGCTAAATAATGTATAACGTGCTCAAAGATTGGCTAGAATCCAATAGTAGAGACCTTGTTCGTAGCATTTTCGATATCTGCTTGTGTTCTATTGGTGCATGACGGTGATCAAAGATCGATTTAGGCTCTTATTTTATTTACATTACTTTTTTGACTGTTCAGCAGCGTTGATGCTATCTATAAAAAATCTGATGTGTTGCACTCACATGGCTTTCTCTACTCTTGTACTAACCATTCTTACAAACTCTTATTCCTATATCTTCTTCGTGTTAGTTAAAATAAACATTTGTACAAATTATCTTATTGCTTATTTTCTTGTAGGTGCAATGGGAATATTAGAATACAGTAGGCTTTGTGCGACAGTCAAATATTTTAAAGCTTTGAGATTCCGTTCTCTTTGCACACGTAACATATAAAAAAATGAACAACGATGACCCATTTCACGAAAGTTCCAAGTTTTCCGAAACTCACACACATAACAAGGTATATCTCCGAAATGGTTCACCCTACAAGAAAATTTATTGAGACATAAATTGTGTATTTTAGCAAGATCTACATTTTTTGTATAGTATGATTTGGTCTATCTCTAACGGTTTACCAGTTATGCAAAAGTCGTCCAGAGTAAATACGACTACAGGGGCTATAGCCAGAAAATTCAAGATATACATTTCATTTGTCATAAAAATATCTCAAACATATGCCATTTTAATCAAAATCGTTAGAGCCATTTTCAAGAAAATCAAAATTTTCGAAAAATTTTCCATGTAAAGGGTAGTTTAGGGTGGGGCTATTTTCTTCAAAATCTTCGTGTCACATCCTTGAAAGACATTAAACTTAAATACCAACTTTGGTTTTTAATCGACTTTTCGTTTTTGAGCTATGCTGTCCACAGACTGACAGACTGACAGACACACAGACACACAGACACACACACGGACCTTTTTCTAAAAATGCTTTTTTTGGATTCAGGGGGCCTCAAAACATGTATTTCCGGTGAAATCTCGACTTCGAATTTTTGGGTGGAATACAATACTTCCCCTACTTACCAGTAGAGAAAGTAATAAAAATTGATCGTATTAAAGGTTAAGAAAAATGTTGCCAACAATTATTTTGAAGTCAATTTTTGTGGTAAAACTCGTGGAATAGTTCGATCACAATAATTATTACTTGCATTATAGCTCCCTCTTGAAGAATCACAACAAATTCACTGTTCTTTTCCCGTTTATGTTTTGTAATCAATATTTATATCAAGACGTTAAATTTTAATTCATCTCACTTCATTTCTCACAGCACAAGACAAAAGAATTCAGCCTCTGCTGTCTATATCTTAACTTTATAATGTCAGGGGTCTTTCTGTTGTCTCTATGTTCACATTTCATATTATTGCAGAGGGTTTACGCAGAAATACTACCTCAAATGTAATAATAGATGTTTAGTAATACTTTTGTTGCAGTTAAATAGCCATAGATTTCTTAGAGGTCCTTTCATTACTTCCTTTTTAATCCTATACACTACTGCTTCTGAACACCCGATAGCCTTAGCTGTTTCTTTTACTGCCTTACTTACACGCGTTTTACTTGAAAAATAATCTAAAACCTTCATAATTATTTGGCGTTCCTTACTTCTTAATTTACCAACATATCGTCTCTTCCTAGCTTCCCCCTCCATAACTACAAATATTTACGAAACTATTAAACAAATAACGCAATAGCAGCTCATAGATTCCACACAGTTACACACCGACTTCTTTCGAACTAATGCTAGTGCTGCTCCCTATACTATCTTCTGTGTCAGGCCTGGCGCGAGAATACGCTGAATAGATGAATACCTTTTGTTTGCCCTACTCGATGAAAGAAAGAAGTTACAGCCTTTTGGTTTATTTTAAAAACTCTCTCCAACCCTCGTCAACATTTGTTCTCGCTGGTTCCCTGATGTAAACTCAATAATAAAAAGTTTCACACTGCGTAACTTTTGCAGTGCACAGGCATAAAATTTTCCGAAAACATTTAATTTAAAAAAATGTAACACTTAATTGAGTAAACATAGAGAATTCAAAGTGGGCAGGCAGTAGCACTATAGTTTACTCTACCTAAGAACAAAATATAGACGTATTCTAGCAGTTAGTTTGTTAGTTAGTGCGTGATGAGTAAAGAAACAGCACATATCGGACTTCTATTGAAAAAAAGTTTTTTGAAGAAATATGGGCCTATAGAAATGTATAATGACTCTAAAAAGGATATAAACTAATAGAGAAAAAAATTCTGCGTAGGATAATGTGTTCAAACCTGAAATTTATAACAACTGAATATTTATACCATGCTATTAGGAACCTGGCAACAGCGCGAAGGTAGAAAAGGACGAGGCTAACGGCAACTTGTATGCGCTAGATAGAGACAGATATATCCCATTTAACTCCACACTGTCATCTAAGAGTGGAACAAGGTATAGTTACAAAACTAGAGCTTTCGTAACGAGAGGCTCAAGTTAGAAATGACCAAAGGGAGTAGAACCGCGAGTTACTAATCCTAATTTTGTGACAATTTTAAGTGCTAGTTTCATATGTGAATTTAAAGAAAAAAATCTGATGTGTTGCACTCACATGACTTTCTCTACTCTTCGACTAACCATTCTTACAAACTCTTATTCCTATATCTTCGTGTTAGTTGAGATAAACATTTACAGAAATTATCTTATTGCTTATTTCCTTGTAGGTACAAAGGAAATATGGGAATACAGTAGGCTTTGAGCGATAGTCAAATATTTTAAAGCTGGATGAGGTGAGAGGACACGCCGAGCGTATTCATTAGGATTTCAATACGCCAGGTGTTTGCCTGCAACAAATATTCGATCCGACCCACCTGGAGTCCGTGTTTCCATACAAACAGTTCGCCTGGCATGGTTACATACGAGAACAGTTAAAGGGGATTGTGTTTCAAGATAGGAAACGGCCGTATGGTATCACTACCATTTATCCTGCGTTACGATGTAGCAAAAAGAGTTGCAGTCCTCTACAGCTTTTATCTCGTTCATTATTTATTGATTTGTATTTAGGATTCGGTGCCTACTTTGGCATAAACTATTGTATAAACGTTAGAAATACGTTAAACCAGATCAGATTTTTAAGTTTGGCCCTAAAGACGAATTTACCCTTTATTGCCCGGTGTTGTTTATATAAATATATAAAACTGATTAATAGCATATTTTATGTTGATGTTGTACAGCAATTATCAATACAAAATAGGTAGGTAGGTTGATTTATACTATAAAACATATTTTTATAATTAACCGCCGTCTAACGTAACCCCGTCTTCACCCACGCGTAATCACACCGATTACTTTACGTGGATCCTCCCCATCCCTTGGTAATCCATTATATCTCACTCTAATGAGCGTGTCTATTTGAGCAGCTTGCCTTAAGGTGCCTCTGAAAAACAAATGAAAATCGTTTTACGGTTTATTTGTGTATTAAAGGATTAAATCAAATGTTTGTGGTGCTCTCTTTGGTGTGTTTAACAAACTATTAGCATAAATGTACCTAGGGATTAAATTCTTTATTAAAAAGCCAAAATTATATAATTATATATTTTTCATAATATACGTCTCAGATCAATGCATAATATGTGCCAAATTATCTACACTGTTTGAAAGTGCAATACATCCTTAAGGGAATCTAAATGGAATTTATTATTAATCTCGCAAAAATTGATATTTGTGTCCCATACTTCAAATGTATTTAAGGTCCAGAAATTCAAAGTGTATTTTTTTTACACATACCTATATTAATATAACAAACCAAGAGGCAGATCCGCGTTTTATTTTCAGTACTGGCGTGGGATTTTCTCTCGCTGGGAGACCTGATTCGGGATACACTCAGCCTTGTCAGTTGTATATAAGTGATGGGTTAATTTTAATACAGATTTGTATGCTTGTTTTTCATATGTGTAATCACGCCTCTTAGGTTAATTTAACTGTTACCTGTCCTTCATTATCTATAAAAAATGCATGAAATGTTAATGAAGCAAGTCTCAAAAATAAGAAAAATTGCGTGATGCGTGATTAAAATAAGGACCATATTATTTTAACTATAATTTATTTATTACTTAAATTTACTTTCGTATGAAAGCAATCTTCAAAACTCTACTAATATTCTCTGTTTCATTGTTTTAAAACAGTTATCTCCGAAAATTAATAACATATAAAATTTTAGGTTTAATTACAGTGCTTTACTAGCAAATATAGTATACTAAATTAACAATTATAATAATTGTAGAACAATAATTAGTATTTGGATTGAGCTTATAGATTCTGATGATAAGAGATTAAAATTACATGAATTCTGTATTGATTACAATGGGTATTAATTATGGATCATGAGAAATAATTGCAAAATGTATTTAATCCATTTGTCCGTTAGTGAAACATATGGCGTATGGGAGTATATAATCAGACAATGATATGTTTCTGTTTATTCTCGTTTTCATATCAATGTTTATAATGTTTATGGAGCTTCTTTGTATTTCAGTAACAGTTAATATACAATTCGATTTAATGTAGAAACAAACGTTGCCTAAGAACGCATTTTCATTCTACGAACCATAATTTTATTTTGCACTATTTAAATAAGCTTGGAATTAAATTAGTATTTAAAAAAATCTGTTATGTTCACACTCATATGACTTTCTCCACTCTTATACTAACCATTGTTACAAACTCTTATCGCTATATCTTCTTCGTATTAGTTGAGATAAACATTTCCAGAAATTAATTGCTTATTTCCTTGTAGGTGCAAGGGGAATATTAAAATAAGTAGGCTTTGAGCGATAGTCAAATCTTTTAAAGCTTTGAGATTCCGTTCTCTTTGCACGCTTAGCATATAAAAAATGAACAACGATGTTCCATTTGACAGAAGTATAAGTTCTCCAAAACTCACACAAACAACAAGGAATATATGTGAAATGGTTCACTCTATAAACAAATTTATTTAGACATAAATTGTGTTTTAGCAAGATCTACATTTTTGTATAGTAAGATTTGGTCTATCTCTCACGGTTTACGAGTTATGCAAAAATTATCGAGTGTAAATAAGACTTCATGGGCTATGGCTTCAAACATATGGCATTTTAATCAAAATCGTTAGAGCTATTTTCCAGAAAATAAAAATTCTCGAAGGACATTCAATTTAAATAGCAACTTTGGTTTTTAACCAACTTTTCGTTTTTGTGTTTAGCTGTCCACAGACGCACATACCGACACACAGACGCGCGCACGCACACACACACACACACACACACACACACACACACACACACACACACACACACACACACACAGACCTTTTTCTAAAAATGCTTTTTTTTTCAGGAGCTCTCAAAACAACGTTTCCGGTGAAATCTCGACATCGAATTTTTGGAAGGAATACAATACTATACGTAGTAAAGAAAGTATAAACAAAGATGTGATGTGTGCATTCACATTACTTTTTCTACTCATTCTGGTACAAACTATTTGTTTCCTGTCTGCTTTGTGTTAATCTAATCTCATTTACAGTAAACGTTTATAGAACTGGTTGTATTACCTATTTTCTTATAGGCACAATGGAAATAGGAGGATACAGTAGGCGAAAGCGAGAGTCAAAACCTCCAGAAAAACTAAAGGATGTACAAAACTACAAAACATAAATAATCCCGTAATAAGAACAGAGCTGAAAGTGAAGTCTATAAATGAAGAAATAGAATACTATAGAAATAAATAATTGGCTATTACATGTGGAGAGAATGGACTATGATATACTTCCGAAAGAGCTCTCAATTACAAACCAGCAGGTAGAAGAACCGTGGGCAGACCGCGGAAGAGATGGAGAGGCTTACAGTGAACAGACAATGTGGAGTGAAGTTGATGAGATGATCACATGAAATTCTGAGCAAAAACTGAGAAAATAATTCACCTATAGACTCTCCCTCGTATATCCTTCCAGTATTGAATTAGTATTCTATTAATGCAAAGAACGCACAAAATATTCTACTGAAAAATAGTTATCTAGTACATAAAGCTGTTTATGTAGTCGGAAACGCATGCATTTCGAGGTTCACTTCTGCAGCTCCCCTTTTAGACAAGTGCTCGTTGTAGTGACGTCATTCGTTTAAACTACTGGCGGCAAAAGCCAGTGAAGGCTTGAAGGTCCGATATATAGGAGTAGCCCCAAGTGATTTAACCTTTGTTTTCTGGTTTTACATTCTCGGCTACGTATAGTTAATAGTATTGTATTCCACCCAAAAATTCGATATCGAGATTTTACCGGGAGTATATGTTTCGAGGTCCCCTGAACACGCACTTAAAATCAGTAATTATCTTCTGCCAATCGCTTGAATAAGACACTCAATAAACTGTATATAACCTGTTTTTGCAGAAGTAAATGTTTTTTCGCTTGGCCAGGTTTAAAGCACTAGAAAGTGACAGGTTGGCAATGTTAGCTTGCCAGTAATTGACGGCCTGGATTTAATACCCATGGAGCATATCTGGGCCTTTTGTTCTCGTTCAGTTAAAAAAATGAATGCCAGGTAAGCTTTGTGTGGGGCCTCTAATTTATTTCATCGATCGTCTTGCAGCACTTCTCTAAAGAAGGGCTGTAAAATCTCTGTGATGTGTTACTATGACTTACACTGATTTATTTTTGTATACATTTTACACACTGTCCTTGAGAAAACTTAAAACTTTCTCTACCACGTATAATAAGTAGAGGACCGGGTGTAAGGGAAGTCATTGCATTAATTAAACCCAGTGATAGATTTCGCTATTTGGAACACATTTTGTATCTTATGTTTTTGTCTCTGACCATTTCCTACAGATATATTTTGGTTCTGTCAAAAACCACCTGGCAACACTGAAGATTGTGTAGCTGTCACTTTTCCTAGCTCAGTACATAAACAAACACCGTAGCGGTGCGTCTTGAGAACATAAGCACATACCCTGCCTTGCCCTTCCATGTTTACTGTGCGAGTGTAGGCCAATCACAAGCGTTAGCTCACAAAAAATTACACGAAAGCGACCTGTTGACATCCACAATCCGGTTCAATTCCCCGACCAATCTCAACGCAACGTTGTTGAGCTACTTCACGTCTGCAAGAGCTGCTCGAGTATTCCTGAAATGCTTTTAAGTGATTAATTATTATTATAATATTTATTGTAAACATAAGGTAGATGTAAACAGAAGCACTATAATATAGGCGGATATGAAACCTCATTGCCTAGTGTATTCTAATACTCCTGTATTTCCTTTGTGACAACCAGATTCGAGCTTCAACACGTGTTCACACAAGCCTTCATGCACAGCAAGAAATATTTGCTACAATTGCTGGGTAGATGGCATTACCGTCTAGTTCAGGACCCTCTAGATTAACGGACCTGACCCTGGCATCCCAGTTGTACAAAAAATGGCGTCGGCTGGTGGGAGTGATTTCTGAGGTGTTTCCACACGCTGTTTTTCGTATTATTTTCTATGTCTTCGAGTTATTGCTTGTTATAATAATTCCTATGTAAGTTTGCCTTCATATTAGCAAAGCGAGTGTTTAAAAACTTATTTGGGCAGTATAGGGAACGGGAATAAATCTAGTAACGTGTTGACTGTGCCGTGTGTTTAACCAGGTGTTCATGTTCATTGTGTTCCATCTAAGACTATGGCTACATTAGCCGTATAGTGTGGTTAATTTATATGTTTTCAAAGACAATTTGTGTCACGATTACAGTGGTGAGTGGTTGTTGAAGAAAAACTGTTCCAGTAGTGATGTTATTGTTGCCATACTACAACCTAACCTCAAACATGATAATGCCCCGTAGCTGTTACATTCCCGGATGCAAATTAAAAATCAGAAACTTACAGTTAAAACAAAACGTAAATTACAACGTAAAGCTTCTAAATTCAGTATTTAATTACTATAAATTGCAGCGTTATGTGTGTTAGTTGCCGGTGTATATATAACATGGTGAATAGTGAAAGACAATAATTTCGAGTGAACTCAATTAGTGGCATCTGCAACACCAACAGTTTGTTTCATGTAAGTAGTATGCTGTTTGTATTTATACATTACCTTTTGTCTTTGTAATTTAAATGTGTAGCTGTAGTTTAGAAGAAATGTGTTATGTTGCTGCATGTAAAACTGTAGACTATAGCAAAGTTTGGTAAATATTTACAAAATCGGCCGCTCGAGAAAATGAATGAAACATAGTGCAATGGATGCAGTTTTTATTGCTGATTACGATCTTGTAAGATTTATTGTGCGCTCAAGCTTCGTGTTTTATTTATGAGAAAATTTCGTACGTGCGATGAAGTGGTTTTATTTCGCTTATGCGGTGGATATTTAGCTAATAAATGTGTATAAACGAGTGTAATATATGCTACAATGATTGATTAATGCATTTACGTTGAAATGATTGCATAAACACTGCCCAAATTGTAAATATTTCGACAACAGGACCCTGTCACCCCACTCATATACAACACTAACCTAACCTAATGTTGCTTTACAATGCTGATTTAAGATTAGGTATTTCATATATTTCATTAACAGTTCTGTTTTACGGTTATTATTTTTAATATTTCATCTGCTTTTGTGGATTCCCCCTGTAAAATAAAGTGTCATGAAGTGCTGAGTAATATGTTGTTGCAAACTGAGTAATCAAAAGTTTTCAGTAATAGTAAAAGCAAATTTGCACCCTAAAGCTTTTGAATTCAGTAGGTAGCTAATTATTCTAAATGGCAGCATTTGTATGTCAGCCATCCAGTAAAGTATATTTTGTGTAGGTATATAACATTATGTAGATTGTCCAAGTGTGACAAACAGTGTAAACAATGATTAATAATTGAGTCAACTCAATGTCAACACTTCTGTTTTATTTAAGTAACATGCTGCTTGCAGTTTTGTCTATATTCTTTGTAATTTGAGTGTGTAATGCAGTTACATAATGGCATGTAAAACTGTAGATTGCATGAATGATATTTAAGGTTATATATTTCATTGCCCATGGGTTATCGTTTAATATTAAATGTCATCCTTTTTTGTTTACTTGAGGTTATGTTTAAGACAGTGTTTTTATGTTTAACACAGCCCATATTCACAAAATAGGCGTGTTATTACACAACATTTTTATTTTACTGCGTTGAAATCGTAGCCTGTAGACGAGTTTTTTATAAGTAGTTTCCACCACATAGGCCGCCATCTTGAATCACAGTGTCAGGTCCGGTATTTAGGAGGTCCTGGTCTAGTTCTACCTGCTTTAGTCATTTGTGGACAGATGGCGCAGTATTCATTATTATCATCTATTTTCATTTTTATTATAGTTTTAGATTTAAGATACTACTTAAGGCCGTGATATTAAATATCCAGTTTGATATTCACATTCGCGATTCTGGGAAAGCACGAGCGAATAGGCTTTGAACCCTGGACATCCTTAATGTGGACCTCAGACTTTAACGCATGAGCCATACTCCTATATTCTATTGCAAGATATCCTGCAATAACACTTTTGTATCTTATCGTCAATCGCACATCTGTTGCTTGAGGGTAACTTTAAGGATACCAGTGGCTTTGTTAAACACCTGCAAGGAAAGCCTTTAATGAACGGTAAACAGGTTATTATACTTAATGTACTCAATACTTCTTCTGAGAAATATACGTGGCTATAAACGATCTGGTAAAGCGTGATAATAAAGCACAATAGCTCTTACCGCTGAGCGGAGCCCATTTTAACACTTTCGTGCCTGGTGTGTATTATAAGATACATAGGCTTTTTTTTTCCTATTTGTACTAGCATAGCGGATAGAAGATAAAGTGTGAGCTCTCCCGCTAATTCATTGCATGATCCGTGGTCCCGTGGCAACTGACCGAAACTGCGGCGTGGCGATCGTAGTCGCCTTATAATGCGGCCGAACTGCCT
Source organism: Tenodera sinensis (assembly GCA_030765045.1). Taxonomy (NCBI): domain Eukaryota; kingdom Metazoa; phylum Arthropoda; class Insecta; order Mantodea; family Mantidae; genus Tenodera; species Tenodera sinensis. The sequence continues at coordinate 16,161,127 of CM060967.1, read as the reverse complement.
AGTATGTGATTCGGAAGTACAGACAATTTTATACGTATGCGTTGTGTGTTGTGAGTAATTAGGTACATAACTTGTGAAATTGCTTCTAATTTTGTGCATAAATGTGTGTGTTCTTCAAAACGTAAGTTTCAAGCAACATCAATAATTGATTAAAAATGCCAACTTGTTTTGTACCCGGGTGTCGTTCAGGATACACAAACTGCTCAGAAGCTAGACATTTTTTTACTCCTCCTAAAGATAAAAATCTGTTTTACAAATGGGAAAACTCTATTCTTAGGAAAGACACTAAATTATGTGTTAAATCTAGTATTTGTGACAAGTATTTTCCAGAGGACTTATTAGTGAAAGTTGATTCATTCATTGTGCATGGAAAAGTAGTTGAAATCCGTAGAATTAAATGGCGGTTAAAGCCAGGGGCAATTCCCTGTATATTTCCTAATTTACCCAGGTACTTAACTACACTGCATAAATCCCGAAAATCTCCACAAAACAAAGACAAAAAATTACTGAAAAAGCAATATTCAACAATCAGTAAATTACCAGATGCAGGATCCAGTCAACCAGTTCTTATTTCAAACGCGCCGTCCTTCAACAATGAGGAATTCACAGAAAACAGTTCTAATTCCTCCAAGGTCACAAATACAAGTGTCAATAATGAAATTGCTACACTGAAGAAAAGAATTAGAAACCTCAATAGAAATTTAGTTAGAACTAAAATCCTGCTATCTAAACAGAGGGCTAAATTAAAAATAGTAGAAAAGAAATTCGCTACTAATTGTTGCGAACATAAACGCAATTTAAATTATTTAAGTAAAAAACAAAAGCTGGTTCTAGATACAATGCTTAAAAAATACATAATTTGCATTATGGTTTAATTTTTCAGCGTAAAATCATGTAAGCAGATATTTCCCACTGTTCTTCGTTAATTATAATACCCATTATTGTAAAATACCATCCTATATTATGTGTCAAGAAAAGACGATGTTTCAAAACAGTATTTCCAATATTCCTGCTTACGATTTTAGGTATTTAAAATGCTAACTGATAATATGACACCCATTTTCACCATGCGTTCGTGAACTAAAGTGAAGCGACCGCGACACCAGTGCCATCTTGCGAGCGAACCATAGTAGCTCCCGAAGAGCTCACACTATCTCTTCTATCCGCTATGGTATTAGCTTACCGCCTAGTTCTACCTGATTTAGTCATTTGTGGTTAGATGGCGCAGTATTTATTATTATCATATATGTTCATACATTTTTAAACTACTTTTAAATTTCTGACTTACCAAAGTTATTAAAAGAGATGCGAAACTGTCCACCGACCATACATTTCGCCTTATGGCACGTTGACAAATGCTGGCAATTTCCTGGCGGATATTTTGTTTTAGTTATTCCAGGGTGCGTGGGCTTGTCTTGTACACTTTATGCTTTAAGTTATCCCAGAGAGAGAAATTGCAAATCACCTTTGGGCCTCCGTGTGCTTCTTACTTTTCCTGTGTTTAGTTATGTGCAATATTATTTATAATACCATCACGTAAAGGACAAACAATCCTATTAGTGACTTCGACACGTGTTAACACACATCTTCGTGCACAGCAACATATATATGCTTCTATTGATCGGTAGATGGCAATACGTTACTATCCAGTTCTACCTGCTTAAATTAACTGTGGACAGATGGCAGAGCATTCGCTATTATCATCTATTTTCGTGTTTACCATTGTTTTAGATTTAAGATAGAACTTAAGGCCGTGATATTAAATATCAAGTTTGGTATTCACATTCGCGATTGAGGGAGAGCACGAGCGAATAGGCTTTGAACCCTGGACATCCTTAATGTGGGCCACAGACTTGAACGCATGAGCTATATTCAGTTCTATACAATAAACTAATACACGCACAAAATCATTATCATTGCAGTGCACATTATATTATACTCCATGGCTGTGAATCCATATGAATTTTTGAATTGAAAGATTTTGTGGGTTTTGACCATTTGGAAGACCCTGGCAATGAAACCTGAATTTTCTATATTTGTACTTTCTCTACTACATACAGTAGAGGAAGTATTGTATTTCACCCAAAAATTCGATGTGGTGACTTTGGCTGAAATGTATGTTTTGAGGCCCCTGAATCCAAAAACAGTATTCTTAGAAAATCGTCCACTGTGGGCAGCATACCTGAAAAACGAGAACGTGGTTAGAAACCAAAGATGGTATTCAAGTTTAATGTATTTCAAGAATGCGACACGTAGATTTTGAAGAACATTCCTCCACCCTAAGCTACCCTTTACATGGTAAATACCTCGAAGAATTTTACTATCGTGAAAATGGGTCTAACGATATTGATTAAAATGACATGTTAAAGATATTTCATGACAAATGAAATGTATATTTTGAATTTTCTGGCCATAGCCCTTGTAGTTCTATTAACTGTGGATGGCTTTTGAATAACTGGTAAACGTATGAGATAGACCAAATCTTACTATAGAAAAATATAGATCTAGCTAAAACACACAATTTATGTCTGAATGAATTTTTTGTAGAGTGAACCATTTCGGAGATATTCTCTGTTATTTGTGTGAGTTTTGGAGAACTTACACTTCTGTCAAATATTCATTTGTTTATATGTTAACGGTGCAAAGAGAACAGAATTTGAAAGCTTTAAAAAATTTGACTATCGCTCAAAGCCTACTGTATTCCCATATTCTCCGTGCACCCACAAGGAAATAAGCAATAAGATAATTTGTACAAATGTTTATCTCAACTAACACGAAGAAGACACAGGAATAAGAGTTTGAAAGAATGGTTAGTACAAGAGTAGAGAAAGTCATGTGAGTGCAACACATCAGAGTTTTCGCTTCTTTTTCGGTCGCAGGGTCCCTATGGTATACCAACGTAACAATCTGAAATCAGCTCAACCTCGTGCCTCCAGATGGGATTAGAAAGTTCCACGCTGGTGTACTTTATCCCATTATCTCTTCCACTAGTCCACACATGGCCGACTAAGATTTTCCCCTGGTCCCCGTTGTGAAGCGCCACCTCACATTTGCAAATGTCACAGCAGAACTGACAGACAGACGGCGGGGGCTGTCTAAATTATTCACGGATGGAAGGGCAGACTAAAAAGGGCACTTAGTTCCTCACACACCTTGCCTCATTAGGAACTAGACACGTCCCTCTTGTTAACGCAAGCAGAGCGTGGATTTTGTTGACTTTGCACTATCCTTAACGCATTATGAACAATTAGGAAGTTGGGGCAATACATAAGGGAATTTACTCCACGGTATGTAAACAATGCCTCAAGTCTCAAGGGTGGGATGCTTGAAGGCATCTACCTTCCGGTTAACAGTAACCCGATCATAAATAACACTCCCAAGGGTAGAGGAAGGATGGAGTTTCTTGACTGCCCTCCCACTAACCTCCAAGATATTCAAATTCGATGAAGATAATACACGGAAATTTACGGTGCATTAACATTTGATACTGGAGTTTATTTGATACCTATCGAGATTCATAACTAATTTAAAAATCTGATGTGTTGCACTCACAAGACTTTCTCTACTCTTGAACTAACCATTCTTACAAACTCTTATTCCTGTATCTTCTTCGTGTTAGTTGAGATAAACATTTGTACAAATTATCTTATTGCTTATTTCCTTGTGGGTACAAGGGGAATATTAGAATACACTAGGCTTTGAGCGATAGTCAAATGTTTGAGATTCTGTTGTCTTTGCACACTTAACATATAAAAAAATGAACAACGATAATCCATTTCACGAAAGTTCTAAGTTTTCCGAAACTCACACACATAACAAGGAATATCTCCGAAATGGTTCACCCTACAAGAAAATTTATTGAGACATAAATTGTGTATTTTAGCAAGATCTACATTTTTTGTACAGTATAATTTGGTCTATCTCTAACGGTTTACCAGTTATGCAAAAGTCGTCCAAAGTAAATACGACTACAGGGGCTATAGCCAGAAACTTCAAGATATACATTTCATTTGTCATCAAAATATCTCAAATATATGGCATTTTAATAAAAATCGTTACAGCCATTTTCAAGAAAATCAAAATTTTCGACAAATTTTCCATGTAAAGGGTAGTTTAGGGTGGGGCTATTTTCTTCAAAATCTCCGTGTCGCATCCTTGAAAGACATTAAACTTAAATACCAACTTTGGTTTTTAACCGACTTTTTGTTTTTGAGCTATGCTGTCCACAGGCTGACAGACTGACACACAGATACACAAACGGACCTTTTTCTAAAAATGTTTTTTTTGGACTCAGAGGGCCTCAAAACATATTTCCGGTGAAATCTCGACATCGAATTTTTGGGTGGAATACAATACTTCCCCTACTTACCAGTAGAGAAAGTAAAAAGATTAATTTATTAAAATAAAAGCAAATAAAGCATTTAATAAATAATAATAATAATAATAATAATAATAATAATAATAATAATAATAATAATAATAATATTAATAATAATAATAATAATAATAATAATAATAATAATAATAATAATAATAATAATAATAATAATAATAATAATAATAATAATAATAATAATAATAATAATAATAATAATAATAATAATAATAATAATAATAATAATAATAATAATAATAATAATAATAATAATAAAACTACCGCAATTATTTGAAAGAAGCACAGATAAATATGAGAGGCATTATTTTGTATATACAAGGTGGAAGAGAATTTATTACATTAATTTAAACCAATGGTAGATCTGGGTATTTGGAACAAATTTTGTATCTTACGTTTTTGTCTTTGACCATTTCCTACGGCGATAGCTTTGTCGAAAACAAGCTGGCAACACTGCAGATTGTGTGGGTGTCACTTTCCCTAGCTCAGTACATAGGCAAACGCCGTAGTGGTGAGTCTGGAAAACAAACTCATATTCTGCCTTGTCCTACCACGTTTACTGTGCGAGTGTAGGCCAATCACAAGTGTTAGCGTCCAAAACATTACACGATAGCGAAAGTGCCCGACCTGTCAATTCCTTGACCAACCTCAACGCAACGTTGTCGACTTACTTCACATGTGAAAGAGCAGCTGGTAGTATTCCTTCACGCCTTTTAAGTGATTAATTATTTCGTAACCCTGTATGATGTCCCATAATTACTACCGCAGCTATGGCAGAAATAAGTTACTCTACGCATCTTACAAGTAACACCTTCGTACATTCTTTTGGAATTACGCATCCTATTTGGATTAAAAAAAAAACATTTATTTATTCGAAATCGGCTTATCAAAGAAGAGAACGCCATTAGAAGTTTTTGATACAAAACACAGCATGGAAATAAGGACAGAGTTACAAATATAGAATATAAAAGACAGAATAAACCAAACAAGATAATTCCAGCGTCATTCCTCGCTAGTGAGCCCACAACAACATAAGCAAAAGAGATGAGTACGTAGAAACCTCGAAACTCAACGATTAAACAGAAATGTGTTAACAGTTTATTTATATATAGTGTGAGTTATAGATCCATAATTACACATTAATTAGCATACCTCTTCGCTAAAGTAGTTAAAAGTGACACATAATCAAAATTTGAAACCAGTGTCATCCTTTCGCAAAACCCACGCACACCCTGAGATAAGAATGTTTATTCCTCCAGCTAAGCAAAAAGGGAAATGTACAAGAATCATCTATACATTGTTGATCAGCAGATATCATTGTCAACTTTAATAGCTAAGTGGACAATAGTGCAGTGACGTGTGACAGTTGTCGCAAAGACAAACTTGCTACACATTTAGCATTATTTGTGATATAACGCGTGGAAGGTACTATCATCCGTCTAATAATATTTAGCACTTGGAAATGGTTCAACTTTCATTATTTTTAATTTAAATTAGTTCTTCTATTATTAGTTTACATTATAAATTCTAACTTGTAATATTTTAAAAACATTTAGTTTTAGAATGTTGGAGTGTTTTCTTCCTTTAAGTGGGAACTACAACCTTAGTGCAGAACTTCATTTCATTGTCAGAAATTGCAATTATTTGTGTACGGAAGAAACGATAGGAAGCAAATTTAATTGAAAAGTAGAGCATCATTTTACGGTTCTACGTGAACGTACAAGAAACATCGTAAAGTGTTTTATCGTGGAGAACAGGAGTGCAAAGAAGAAAAGAAAACAGAGGGTAATAAAACAGTCGAACAGAAAGCTGAGGATAAAACTGGAGCACACCTACTTAAGTTTTAAGGACGGACTGTGAATACGGCCAAATAAACCCAACAGGAGTGTGAGCATTCTGATAAAGAAATAAACTTTCCTGGAGGAGCGTTAAAAAGTGTGACAGCGCTGAAAGAACTGCACTTCTTATTTTTGCTTTTCAAAACAGAATATTCGATGTCCTTCACAGTTATATTGACTGTTTTCACTGATCTGAATGGCTGCTTAAATAAAATAAATGTGCAGTCGGCAGTTGGCCAATTACTTTTGCAAAAAACCGTAAAAAGCAAAATTTATTTTCTATATTGTATTGGGCATTATAATCTTACAAACTCTTATTCCTCTATATTCTTCGTGTTAGTTGATATAAACATTTGCAGAAATTATCATATTGTTTATGTCCTTGTGGATGTAACGGGAATATTAGAATATAGTATAATCTACCTTTTAAAACTTTCAGATTGCGCTCTCTTTGTAACATAAAAAAATGAACAACGATGATCCATTTCACGAAAGTTTTCCGAAACTGACACAAATAACAATGGATATCTCCGAAATTGTTTAGTCTACAAAAAAATTAATTTGGACATAAATGGTGTGTTTTAGCAAGATTTACATTTTTGTACAGTAAGAATTGGTCTATCTGTTACGGTTTACCAGTTATGCAAAAGTTATTAAGAGCCAACAGGGGCTACATTAGCTATAGCCAGAAAATTCACGATATACATTTCATTTCTCATAAAAATATCTAAAAAATATTGCATTTTAATCAGTTGTTAGAATCACTTTCAAGAAAATAAAAATTTTCGAAAAGATTTCTAGGTAAAGGATAGTTTAGGATGGGGCTATTTTCTTCAGAATCTTCGTGTCGCTTCCTTGAGAGCTATTGAACTTAAATCGTTTTTCATTTGTGCTGTCCACCGACTGACACACAGACACGGGTGGACCTTTTTCTAAAAGTGCCTTTTTGGGTTCAAGAATTCTAAACAGCAGTATTTTCAGTGAAATTTTGATATCGAATTTTTTGCTCAAATGTAATACTACTACTATTTACGCTAAGAGTGTACTAGAGAGAGAGGGAGACAGAGAGAGAGTACCTAGACTGTTTCTCCTCTGTAAGCACCTTTGTTTATTGACCGTCATATCAGGCAGCGTTTGACCGAAACAACTAATAGTTTGTAAAGATGAAACATATGAGGTATTCTGTTTCTAGCAGAGTCACTTCCCTGTTTATGCAAGATAAACTACGTAAAAGCTAACGGAAGAGATCTAATGGCTTAAAGGAGGCATTGCATTATCTTTTTCCTTTTATGGGCACGTGCCGCAGCTTCGCTCCTGTCTGTCGGATGATGCCGTTAAAATTTAATGGAAAAGTAGAAGTTAGCAGCTAGGAAAGGTATTAAGGTTTTAATATTTAACAAAATGGTTTGAGAAGTGAGTGAATGAGTGTGAGTGCCGCCGAGAGTTAGGTGTAATATACGAGCAGCCATAAAACCAAAGGTGCAAGTAGAATATCCGGTGTGTAACAGTCACACGCCACTTGCTCTCTATACCTGCTTTGTTCCTGTATTTACTTTCACCACAAATGCGTGTACGAGGAATGTGCTCGTTTTGAGGTCCACTGAACAAAGACAGCGTGCCCATAAATGTGAGTGTGAAACCAAGCGTAACAGTGAGACCACGTGATAGGCTCATGTTCCGGAATTCTAGGTTTTTCTACTTTCGTCAAATAGAAGAGTGTGATTCATATTTACTTTCTCTACTGATAAATAGAAGGAAGTATTGTATTCTACCCAAAAATTCGATGTCGAGATTTCACAGGAAATATGTTTTCAAACCCCTGAATCCAAACAAGAAAAAGGTCCGTGTGTGTGTCTGTGTGTCAGTCTGTGGACAGCATAACTCAAAAACCAAAGTTGATATTTAAGTTTAATGTCTTTCAAGGATGCGTCACGAAGATTTTGAAGAAAATAGCCCGGTCCTAAACTATCCTTTACATGGAACATTTTCCAAAAATTTTGATTTTCTTGAAAATGGCTCTAACGATTTTGATTAAAATGCCATACGTTTGAGATATCTTGACAAATGAAATGAATATTTTGAATTTTCTAGCTATAACCTATGTAGTATTGTTCACTCTGGATGACTTTTGAATAACTCGTAAACCATAAGAGGGCGAAAAAATCTTATTCTAAAAAAATGTAGATCTTGCTAAAACACACAATTTATGTCTGAATAAATTTTTTGTAGAGTGAACCATTTCGGAGATATTCCTTGTTATTTGTGTCAGTTTCGGAAAACTTAGAACTTTCGTGAAATGGAACATCGTTGTTCACTAAGTGTGGAATCTCTAAGCTTTAAAACATTTGACTATCGCTCACAGCCTACTGTATTCTAATAATCCCCTTGCACATACAAGGAAATAAACAATAAGATAAGTTATACAAATGATTATCTTAACACGAAGAAGATATAGGAATAAGAGTTTGTAAGAATGGTTAGTACAAGAGTAGAGAAAGTCAAATGAGTGCCACACATCAGATTTTTAACACTTTAAATGTCGATTATGTTCTATTTAGGCCCTAACATAGGAGAAGAAATTACAGAAATGTTTTGAAAGCAGCAGCAATATAGCACACGTTCGTTTTTGCTATTGACTAACAGACTTCCTGAGTAAACATGTCTGCCTTCTATCAGAGTAGCGTTTTTGATAAAAAATGCTGTGCAGATTCCAAGTTTCAACAGTGAGTGTGAGGGTAAAAAGCGTTCCAGTGCTGCAGCCATTAAATCAATCCTCTCTGTGGATATCCAAATGGCAGATGTCGATCACTCATCCTAGAATACAGAGTGAGTGAGTCTGAAAAAATTGTCAGTGCTTCTGTTACAAATACGTACGAGATTCAAATATGGCTCATTACATTACCAGCTTCAATCGTAATTATTTTGAGAGGTTTCTTTTTTATATACCTTATTTTACAACAAAATAAATAATCTGATGTGTTGCACTCACACAATTTTCTCCACTCTTGTACAAAGCTTGTTTCTCTGTCTAATTCATGTTCAGCGAGGTAAACATTTGCAGAAATTATTCCTAATTTTCTTGTAGGTACAGGGGCAAGCTTCGCTCGGCGTCCACCGTCCTTTTTGTGACATCTTGTTTTTCTTTGGGAGAGGGAAACGTTAAGTAAATAACCAAATATAAGAGATATAGGTATGCATATTAATATTTCTTAATCACCATTATTTCAGCTGTAAAACGTTTACTTCTGAACGCAGGACTCCTCTATAGATATCCACCTAGTTTGAGGTTTTCGTCGAGGATTTGTTCCACTATGTAGTTAAGTTCTTGGTGCTGCGGTCGACTCTATCTTCCAGAACGCTAACACCCTGGCCATGGTCTTCATCTTTCCGCCGAGTTCTTTGACGGCTTCCTTAACCCCGGTCAGTCTCCCGTTTGTATTCTCCGTCTTCATGTCGGACATTCCCGTTTTCATCTTTTCCATTCCAGAGTTCACATTTTTCAGTTCGGCTTTGCTTTAACCACTAACAACTTTACTTTTAACCACTCATTTGTTTTCCATTAAAATACCGAAACGACACTGACAATGAGCAAAAGCACTGGTGAACAATAACAAATACTACATGAAGAAAATTTGATAGATGAAACCGTGTGGATGTAATACGCATTTTCTTTGAATCATATAGAAAAGTTTATGAACTGTTCCTCGAAGCGAGAATAGTGAAAGAAATGTGGTTATGTTTAGTAAAAGAAAAATGAGTAGAAAAACTGCGTGAATGTTATACGATGCACTTGTGCTTCAGATGTATGGAAAAATCTATAGACTGTTAGTTGAAGAGCGAGTAGTGTGTTATGTAAAAGAAAGGGAGTAGAGAAAACCATGTGAATCTAATACGTTACGTGGTAAAATGGACTGCGTAAAAACCTTCTTCATGAAAAAACATGGCGATGTGTGTGTGTGTGTGTGTGTGTGTGTGTGTGTGTGTGTGTGTGTGTGTGTGTGTGTGTGTGTTTCTAAAAAATGCCCTTTTTTATTCTGGGGGCCTCAAATAATATATTTCCGCTGAAATCACGACCTCGAATTTTTGGAATACAATACTTCCTCTACTATACGTAGAACAGAAAGTAGAAAACAGTTTTGTACATTAGTATTTTAAATGCAAATTATCTATAGTTCATTTACTTGCCCAGCCCTGCCCGTTTAGTGCGATAGACACACTGATAACCAAAGCTCTAATTTATACCTAAGCCCATACGTTCAGACAGAATTTTACATGTTCAAAGCGAATGAAATGGAATCATTACTTCGGAATGGGAGATTACAAGCATCGTCGATAAAGTCCAGCTTTTATGTAATTTTAGCGCGTCATTTCTCGAAATACAAAACCTATTTTCATCTGATACAGCCAATCAACTCCGCTGTCACACTTCTGCAAATCTGTTCGCAGCGAATCGATTTTCAGTTGAGATAAATTTGTGTATCCAACTGTGTCATGTAAAATTGCACTCGGTAAAACCCACGTCATCAGTGACGCAAGTAAGTTGCCTGCCGAGTTTATATTCGTTTTATAATATACTGTATTTGATTAAAATGCCGTATGTTTAAGATATTTTTATGAAGAATTAAATGCATATTTTGTATTTTCTGACTATAGCTTCTGTAGTCTTGTTTACTCTGGATGACTTTAGCACAACTGATAAACCCTAAGAGTTAGACCAAATCTTACTATAGAAATCGTGTCGTTAAAAACACACAGTTTATGTCCAAATAGCTTTTTCTGTGGAGTAAACCATTTCGGAGATATTCCTTGTTATTTGTGTGAGTTTACCAATATTTATACAATATATAAATATTTTGCCCTTTTTTGACACACTTTCATTTGTTTTCACTCGGTGTTTTGATTGCTCTTTCGTCTCTGGCATGTAGTTGTGACAGTTTCAACGTCATTGTCGCCGCACATTGTAACCGTGTTTTCGAAGTGTGAAATGTTTGGTTTTTGACAGCTCTGTGAATGCAGAAAATTATATTTTCTTGTCCACACTTGTCAGTGGCTGTGACCAAATGCGAATTCTTCAGGACGATAACGATTATAGGCAACCGTGAGATATTAACTACGAAATAACTCCTATTAGTACCAAGAATATGTGGAACTTTTATTCTAATTAACCTTCTAATTAAATAATACATGGATATACTGTGTACATCATGATAAATTAATTTTTGATTATACGCTTTTAGCATTCGTGTCTTCTCGCCGTACAAATTTTGAGTCTCTTTGGCAGCTAATTATTTTACGATCGCCTACTGTTGCAAATCATGCTATATCTTTGCCGGCCTTACTTTAAACTGCAATTTAAACAAAGTGCGACATGTATTCCTCCGCGTGCATTTCATATCGCTGTTAATAATAATGTATTTGCATATTAATGTATTCCATTGATTGTTACTATAAGATTTTCAAACTATTTTAGCAAATAATTCTTGTAGTAATTTTAAATTAAACGCTATTTTGTATGTTAGTTAACGGACTATTTTTCATTCGCGCCTAATGAAATGGAAGTTGTGCGGTCAATCAACCGACTCTAGTAAACAAGATAGCGTAACAAATATCTGTACTTATATTTCTTTTAGCGCTGTGAAAACGTCGGGGAAAATTACTTTGTGTTTGCACAGGTCTAAAACATTTGAGAAATATTCATTGGGATGCATTTTTGTTCTGTTATTAAGAAACATGGTACCAATGGAGGGAAAAGCTATCTAACCTCAAAGTTCATGTACGGTATAATACACTCAATTGAGGTCTTTGTTTATTGGACAACCCACCCTTTAACTGTCGAAAACGAAGGGGAAGAAAGCTTTAATATCGACTTTAACACCTTTAGTTTTTATGCTGCGGTTACACCCTTCAAAATAGGCACATTAACGCTGTTTTGTCCATTTTGATGATGTCACAAACAAGTGACTACTGTAACAGTGCGCCATCTGAAAGACGATATTCAACAAATATCTTGTTAATTAAACCACTTTCGTAACATTCCAGAGTCTTCTGTTTTTGCACTAGGACAAATAAGGCATCGAAATGAAATGCTAACATAGATCAACACAGCATTCAAAATACTCTAAAGGAATATAACATTATGGAATGAAGAGAAACATACCTCAATGCAGAGGAATAGAATTTCCTCTCAAAGTTCCTTTTAAACTATAAAGCGAAAGCCAGAGGCGGTACTAAAGGGTAAGGAAGAGATGGGAAGTTATAAATTATAATTAATAAGACTGGAATGATCCACTTAAGGCTTAAACCTTGGAAGTTAAACACAATGGAAGAATTTTTCAAGCAGGAAGTTTGATGCTTTAATGCGTTCAGTCCCTCCCCTTTCATTCTAGTTCTCCCCTTTTCATCTTCTGTGATTCTCCATCACTGGCTTGCTCTTTCATTCTTCACTTCAACAGGACGTAAGTCTCAATAACAGAAAGCAGAGAAACAGTTACACAAATAGTATGGTTTAAGTACAGTGCTCGCTCGTATTATTAGCAGTCTCTTGTTTAATTCCAGGAAAGAAACAGAGACATTACCCGCACATCCCCAGAAAGGTCATTCGCTACCTGAAAAAATACCTCTGTAAGGTCAACAATAGAGCAAACCTACACTATTATCATTTGTCTGTAGTTAAAAGTGTTGTTTTTTATTTGAGATACTGCTTCAAACCCTAACGATTCCACAGCAATTCCTCTTTATATTAAATTACATATCACCACTGGTTAAGGTCCTTTGAGTTTCGTATTTCCTTCTTTATTACTATTTGCGTGGTGGTCCTTGGTCTCGTTTGCGCACCTTTGAAGTCCAATTTTCCTTTATCTGGTGCTAGAAAAGAGACCTGTGAAATTTAATATGTGTTCTTTATCTTGGGCACGGTCGAGAAGGGGAATTTCATTTCAATGCAGGGAAGACATAAGTGTGTCCTTTCTCTCTGCCTGAGGATATTGTGTGAAGTCTGTGAAATATTCTGTATGTGACATTTTACATAATTGGAGTGTTTTAGTAAAGGAATACGGCTCTAGGAGTCAACATTTCTTCCCAGATTGCGATGTTTTTATGGCAAATACAATGTATATCTTTAATTTTCTTGATTACTTGACAATTCAGTCCAGTAACAAGGAATATCTCAGAAATGGTTAACGCCAGCCTCTCTCGGAAATGTATTTGACATTGTGTGCATTTTCTGTGTAGTAAGATTTTCTTTAAATCCCTTTACTATATTTGCTGACTCAGAATGAAGAAAACCTGAAAAAGGTAAGGAGGTGAGAAAATCAATTGAAACCGATATAGATCATGACGTCATTGGGATTGTCAATAGAGAAGGCCACTCAAACTTGGCAGGATTTATCAAGAAACCACACGAAGGGCATTGAACAAGCGGAAATTAAACCTCTCCGCGCAAGTGCCACAAGCTGACATATCGTAAATAAACTTTCAAATCTTGTGCAGCATATTTATAGCGGTAAAATCCATTTCCCTTCTGCAAAACTGAGATCACGAAATAGAGAATTTCGCTCCATTTCTAAACGCCCATATAGAAAGCTCAACAAGTAAATACGAAGTGGTGTGGCTTTCCATTGTTACAGGTAGTGAAACTATTATTTGCTTGTTTTATTACCTCATTTGTATAGCCTCCATTAACTTCTTTAGTCATATAGTGGCAGTGGCGGCTCACAGTAAAAATTTTAGGATAGGCAAAGTGTAACAACAACAACAATAATAACAATACAGTAGAAACCCGTTTATCCGAAATAAAGTGTGCGAAGTCATTGCGGATAACGCAAACAATATATTGTTGGGTTGTTTAACAAGTGCGAGTGAATGAGTGTGACTTACGGACGAATTACCGTCAAAACTAAAATTCATGAAGAAATTGAAAAATTGTCTGACTGTAACATTGAGTTAAATAGCTAAAACACTCCTCTTTTCTTTACCAGTGCGCCGCGAAAGCAGACTTTGTAATAGTTCACTAATTAAGTCGGTCATACTAGTATTACAACACACTGGTATTATACAGTGATAGCAAAACGATTCGGGTCTCTGAGATCTTCGCTCGTAGAGTATGGCTGTTCGGAAAAAGTCGCATAAATTCGGATTTGGGCAGGCAAGTGTTCGGACTGCTGGCAGACGCGTCTACGCATGCTCGGAGTGCATATACAGACCGAATGTTTCCTTATCCATGTTCAAGGGCCTCGTACTGAGGAAATGGGGCCGGGCAGGCAGAGGTTAAGCTAGCCTGCTCTCCACTACCCAGGTTCCATGCCTATCATTTCTGCCGCGCGTTTCAAACACGCAGCGCAGTTTTGATGAATCGGAATTGAGATTCAAGGATTTGACCATGCGCTGGTCATTATAACCGAGAAAACTTTTCTTGAACTGCAATTCAGGGAAAATGACGGTTCAAATGATAAAATGCAGAATCATAGCTAAACATTGTTTGTTGATGTATTATGGTAGGGCAGGCAATGCCTACCCTGATGAGCCGCGCCTGTATAGTGGGCTCTGAGTTGAGAAACAACTGATAGTGTTATTACTCGCTGAACTTTGGGGTTTCTTAACCTCACTTTTTATTCTTTTACTTTCTCTATAGCACATATAGCAAATAGAAGGGGAAGTATTGTAGTCGATCCGAAAATTTTATATCGAGATTTTACCACAAATATATGTTTGAGGGCTCCTGAATGTTTGTGTCTGTGTACAACATAAGTCAACGAAAAGTTCAATAACCAAAGTTGGCATTTAAATTTAACATTTTTCAACGATGCGACACGAAGATTTTCAAGAACATTTCTCCACCCTGAACTATCCTTTATATGGAACACTTTTTGGAAATTTTGATTTGCTCCAAAAAAAAAAAAAAGTAGAGAAAGTCATGTGAGTGCAACACAAAAGATTTTTAACATTAAACACACATTCGCTTGCGCATTCATACCTTCAGACTCCGTGGAGCATAGGGAATTATTCCAGTTAAAGAACAAGTCCCAAACTCAGCCGGGAAGCGAACCAGGGACATCTGAGTTGAGAAGCAGAACGCTTCTATAGTTCTATAACTATAGAACTAACTTCTGTAAATGTTATCAGGATTAACATGTGTTATATAAAGAAATAAACGTCTTAAGAATTATGTATAAAAGTGAGTAGAGAAAGTAATGTGAGTTTAACACATAGATTTGTTTATTGACGTAGATATGGAGTTTCTTGTATCAGCTTTAAGAACCCACAGTTCCCTTCTTTCCGCCAAAACAGGAGATGTCACGGTGTGAGTGTTTTTGCGACCTTCAAAGGACAAGGCGCTAAAAGATAGAAATAAACCAGAAAAAACGACGAGTGTGTCAAGGTCAAACGTAACCAGGAGTGACGTGTTATTATATTGATATTTGACTTTTTCTACTACTAAACAGGAAGTGTTGTATTGCTTATAAAAATTTGATATGGAAATGTTACTAGAAATCCATGTTTTATGGTCCCAATTTTGCAATCCGAATATTTTCAAGAAATTCACCTACCTCGTGTGACTGTGTATAGGTGACTAACAACAATGAGCGCGGCGTTTAACAAAGGATTACTGGAACCTTCGAGAAGCACCCCGTGGCCGGCGTGTTTGTGGAAGT
Source organism: Tenodera sinensis (assembly GCA_030765045.1). Classification (NCBI taxonomy): domain Eukaryota; kingdom Metazoa; phylum Arthropoda; class Insecta; order Mantodea; family Mantidae; genus Tenodera; species Tenodera sinensis. Next base: position 16,145,246 of record CM060967.1, on the reverse strand, counting down.
CAAGAAAAATCCATGCCCGTTATATAAGAAAGCGAGGAAGCAGCAGAAGAGTTACAGTTTTGAGTAGGTCAGTGTGTCAGTGAGCGCGAGACAGCTGTCGAAGTGAAAAATATTAACGAGCATTCAGTACTGTATCTTGGGCTTAGTTTATGAGAGACACAGCAAGTGAAGAAGGACCGAAAGAACTGAGGCAAGGCTACGAGAAGAAAACAGTTGTGAGTGATGCACTTGTAATTCGGTTCCAATCAACAGAATGATTACTAAACCATGGTAATGCCAGAAACATAACATTTCAAAGTCAGGATTCGCTATCTCGTCCTAACTTATTGCGAAAAAGGAACCACTGGACTATTTTTAATGCGCAAAAACATAAAAATGGAAGTCAAGTGAAATAAGTAGAGGTCATTAGGACATGTGCCTTATGAGCAAAATAACGGATTTAATTCACTAACTTGAATAAATCAAAATTGAACTTATAAAATCTAATGTCTTGCATTCACATGACTTTCCCTACTCTTGTACTAACGATTCTTACAAACTCTTATAACTATATCTTCTTCGTGTTAGTTGAAATAAACACTTACAGAAATTATCTTATTGCTTATTTCCTTGTAGGTGCAAGGGGAATATAGAAATACTAAATATTTTTTGTAGAGTGAACCATTTCGGAGATATGCCTTGTTATTTGTGAGAGTTTTTGAGAACTTACACTTCTGTCAAAAGGAACATCGTTATTCATTTGTTCATGTTAACAATGCAAAGAGAACGGAATCTCAAAGTTTTAAAAGATTTGATTATCGCTCAAAGCGTATTCGTTCACGACAATGAATCTGTAACTTCTACTTCCCAACAATGGAGGAAGTATTTCCGTTTGTTTACAGTGACAAATATTATAGGCGAAGTATGTTTTAAGCGCATATTTATTGGCATATTTTCAAACTTTTAGAGCATATTTGTATGCATAGTTTAGAGTCTTTTATGGCACGATCTTCCAGGTTCTAGTCATCACTTAGGCTCTTTGTTGGTTATTTGTGATAAGGAGCCCGAGTCTGGTTTATATGCCAGCAGGCATGTTTTGATGTGCCTGCTGTAATCTATCGCTTTAACCAATTCCACACTTGATTTATAGAGGACTATATTTTGTCATCTTGGGTAACAAGCTACCCGCAGCTTAGATCGGGGCTGCGATACTGAACGTGTGAAGTTTGCCACCCCTTGGGGGTGCTGGAAGCCAGGACGTGCCTCGGTATCAGTGGCGGTGCAATGGTATCAGTGGCGGTACATGCAAGTGGGGTATAGCACATAGCGTACCGCCACGTTTGTACACTCACCCCCGTCAATAATATGCATTTATTTTAAAAATAGTATTAGTCATTTAATATTAGTAATTTAATAAAACTATGGCAGTGCCCATTATATCTTATAGAGCCGAGACCTGGACCTTGAACGGAAATTATAAAACAATAATTGAAACAGCTGCAATGAAATTTTTAAGGTACGTAGCTGGCGGTAGGCAGTTGGTAGCGCGCTTGCTTCTGGCACGGAGGACCCCGGTTCGATCCCCGTTACCAGCAAGGGGATTTTATCCCTTCTGGGAGGTCCGGGACTGGGTGCACTCAGCCTCATTAGGAAAAATCCATAAACAGGTCAATTCCTTGATCATTCTCTAAGCTTACTTCTGAGTTACTTCACGTCCGAAAGAGCTACTCGGAGTATTCCTTCACGTCTTTAAGTGATTAATTACCTGAGTCAATGAACCCCGTACTGGGAATTCTGCACTGCTTCGCATATGAAAACATAACTTCTCCACACTTTGGGGTGTAGTGGCTCAATTTGTTCCACCTTTTAAGTGAAACTTTGCTCTCAAAATGGGCATAGTTCGGTTAATTATGGCAGCGTACACGCTATGTAGTTTCTTTCTTTGCAAATATATGAGAGTATATTTGCGCCCTTTTAGAGTTCAGCACAACAGTGGTCTAACCCTCTCCGATACACAATTTGTAATACTGATGCCATCTGTGAGGTTTCCATATGAACTATCTTCCTACCATATGGTTTATACCAAAACCCATTCCTTATATTACATTTAAGCTACTAATATTGTCCCTCACACGAAAAAAATTTGCAGCACGCCGCAGAATCTATTATGTATGAAAAATATGTTATATCAGTGTATCGTGGTTTAATAAGCTGAGAAAATATCGGTGAACGATCAATGTGATTCAAATGAGCTTTTCCTTATCCTAAAAAAGAACCAGGTATTTTTAACTTTAACTCGGCTTTTGTCCATTTTTAAAAAGGACGGGTTAGACCAATGTTGCACTGACCCCTCAATTTTTACTTTCTCTACTGTTAAGTAGAAGGAAGTGTTGTATTCCATCCAAAAATTTGATGTCGAGATTTCACCGGAAATATGTTTTGATACACCCTGAATAAAAAAAAACACATTTTTAGAAAAAGTTCCATGTGTATGTGTCTGTCAGTCTGTGGACAGCATAACTCAAAAACAAAAAGTCGGTGTTTAAACACTTTTTAATGTGCAGATAAATTTAATGCCATCTACTTACTTTTTTGCATATGACAGCCTTCAGAAGTTTGCGACTATTTTTGTGTCGATGTTCTCGAAACAGTCGCTCGGAGAACGTATCAAAGTGCTGCTCCAAAAGACGAACTACTTTACCATAGTTGGATATACTCTTCTTCGTTTTAACCTCCAAACGGGTCAGTTTGGGGCTAGCTTCTGCTGTTTCTATTGACATGTTGCAGTTTCAGCTTTAATTGTGGTCAGTGGTGTTGCCACACTTCCGCAGCGCTCGCAAAGTGGTAGTTGTTGACTTCTTCACACCAATGCTGTATTGTATATTCCTCAAACAAAAGTACGAAATCTTGAACTTCTGTAAGTTTAAATGCGATAAAATTGGTGCAGGTTATTTTGAAGGAACTTTTGTCGAATGCATCCCCTTTAAAGCTACGCGGACTTTATTTAACCCTAGCAATACCAAGCCTTAGCCAAGAACTTAGGGGGTGGTAGTTTTTGAACACTCTCACCTTTCATTGTTTATGAAAAAGACTAACGATGAAAACTTTGAAACAATTTTCCATTTGAGTAGTAGAAGTGGTGTATGACAATAATTATTAACTGCATGTCTTAGCTACAAGGAGAATATAGGAATACAGTAGGCTTTGAGCGATAGTCAAATCTTTTAAAGCTTTCAACCAGAAAATTCAAAATAAACATTTCGTTTGCCATAAATTATCTCAAACATATGATATTTTAATCAAAAAACGTTAGACCCATTTTCAAGAAAACCGAAATTTTCGGGAAGTTTTCAATGTAAGGGTAGTTTAGGGTGGAGAAATTTTTTTCAAAATCTTCGTGTCACATCATTTAAAGGAATTAAGCTTAAATACCAACTTTGGTTTTAACTAACTTTTTACTTTCTCTACTGGAAAGTAGGGGAAATATTGTATTCCACCCAAAAAGTCGATGTCGAGATTTCACCGGAAATGCATGTTTTGAGGCCCCCTGAATAAAAAAAAAGAGCATTTTTTAGAAAAAGGTCCGTGTGTGTGTCTGTGTGTCTGTCAGTCTGTGGACAGCATAACTCAAAAACGAAAAGTAAGTTAAAGACCAAAGTAAGTATTTAAGTTTAATGTCTTTTAGGGATGCGACACGAAGATTTTGAAGAAAATAACTCCACCCTACACTACCTTTTACATGGAAGATTTTTCGAAAATTTTGATTTTCTTGAAAATGGCTTTAACGATTTTGATTAAACTGTCATATGTTTGAGATATTTTGATGTCAAATGAAATGTATATCTTGAATTTTCTGGCTATAGCCCCTGTAGTCGTATTTACTCTAGACGACTTTTGCATAACTGGTGAACCGTTAGAGATAGACCAAATCATACTACACAAAAAATGTACATCTTGCTAAAATACACAATTTATGTCTCAATAAATTTTCTTGTAGGGTGAACCATTTCGGAGATATTCCTTGTTATGTGTGTGAGTTTCGGAAATCTTAGAAGTTTAGCGAAATGCAACAACGTTGTTCATTTTTTGATATGGCAAGTGTGCAAAGAGAACAGAATCTCAAAGGTCAAAAAGATTTGACTATCGCACAAAGCCTTCTGTATTCTTATGTCTCCCTTGTACCTACAAGGAAATAAGCAATAAGATAATTTGTACGAATGTTTATCTTAACTAACATGGAGATATAGGAATAAGAGTTTGTTAGAATGGTTAGTACAAGAGTAGAGAAAGTCATGTGAGTGTAACACATCAGATTTTTGTTTTTGTGTTATGCTGTCCACACACTGGATTCAGGGGCCATACCCCCTCGCCTTGGTGCTGCTAGGGTTAAACATTTTTTATGGATTTTTTGTTCTTTGCGTAACAATTTGAATCACTGAAGGTAGCGGTGTGTATGTTATTGATATTTACTAACACTGTGTGAATATCTGCAATGAAAAGTGGCAGCGCTTGAAGCGGTGGCGTAATCTATGGAACCAAATAGTCACTCATAAACACTATATGGCTTATACACACGATGCGACAGTTCACTGCACCAATCGCGACCGAAGTAACACCAAGGTCCACGTTCTTCACCCACCAGCACGTTGGTATGCGACGCGAAGCGCCGTGTTTTACGGACGTCGTTACTGCTCGGTTCAAGAGGTCAGCAAACACTGCCGCTACCTGGCATAGCGTGGCGTGTTACAGACATCAAAATGAGCCCGCCCGCACGCCCGCCCGCCCGCCAGCCCGCCACACAACATGCCATTCCCTTTAGGAACAGGCTACACTACACTATCTCCGTATAAATCAGATTTGCAGCGTCTTTCACTGAAGAAATATCCTTCCTACAGCTTTACACAGTGCAGACGACATCACGGAAGTTTCCCTTCGTAAAGCAAGAAGGAAATTCGGTTTATCTTCGAATGTTAAACAGGGTTTGCTGTATTCAAAGTTGGAATATTATACAAAGGCTACTAATAACAGCAATGGCATTCCAATTTGCACTACCCTTGATACAAACAAACAATGAAGTGATTATGTTTACTTTCTCTGCCACGTACACAGGAATTTCACTGAAAATACACTCACATGACTTTCTCTACTCTTTTACTAACCATTCTTACAAACTCTTATTCCTATATCTTCTTCGTGTTAGTTAAGATAAACACTTGTACAAATTATCTTATTGCTTATTTCCTTGTAGGTACAAGGGGGATATTAGAACACAGTAGGCTTTGTGCGATTGTCAAATCTTTTAAAGTTTTGAGATTCCGTTCTCTTTGCACGCTTAACATAAAAAAATGAACAACGATGATATAAATATATAATGATGACGTAAATTCAGACATAAACTGTGTATTTTGGCAAGATCTACATTTTTTGTATAGTATGATTTGGTCTATCTCTAACGGTTTACCAGTTATGCAAAAGTCGTCCAGAGTAAATATGACTACAGGGGCTATAGCCAGAAAATTCAAGATATACATTTCATTTGTCATAAAAATATCTCAAACATACATTTTAATCAAAATCGTTAGAGCCATTTTCAAGAAAATAAAAATTTTCGAAATGTTCTAAGTGTAGGGTAATTTAGGGTGAGAATATGTTCTTCAAAATCTTCGTGTCGCATCCTTGAAAGACATTAAACTTAAATACCAACTTTAGTTTTTAACTGAAATTTCGTTTTTGAGTTATGCTGTCCACAGACTGACACATACAGACACACACACACACACTGACGTTTTCATAACTATACTTTCTTTTTATAGTCAGGGGAGCTTCTAAACGTATTTTTCCTAATGTCTTCATATAAAAATTGTGCGTGAAATATTGTACGTTTATAACATTTTTAGAATAAAAGAACTGATCGTGATGTAAACAGAGTTCAAGTTCAAGTTCAAGTTATTTATTAGAAAAGTGTTGGCCTGGTGCCGGTACAATGGGCCCGGCTTACAGGCTATATTTAACATTTTTTTTACATTTGGCTTTGTTTATATATACACTTTTTCGGTGTCTACAAAAAACCCATACGGTGACCATCTGTAGGTCACGAAGAATAGTTTTCTTTTGTCTTTTGTCTGTCTCGTCTTTGGGTTATATATACATATGTACATATTTACAAATTATATACAGACACATACACGCACGCATTCACCCACACACACACTCGTACACACATACACACACATCCTCACTGGGCACACCAGAAATATGCGTCCCAGCGCACTACACTATTTACACTATATACACTGTCCCGCGGTGGCAGCTCCTGAATATTTTCCGAGGCGAGGGCCTCTGCCGGAACATGTATGTGGCTTAGGGACGAGGTTGCGTGGACGCGCATTAGTCGGCGAGCCAAGCCGCTTCTAGAACATTTTTATCCTAGTATGTTTGCGGTGCTTCGGCTCGCCTTTGCCGATGTTAGCGATCACGTCATTTTCGTGGTTCCTAATGCGCGTCCATGCCGCCATTGCTCTTTTGTCTATTGCCTCCGGGATGAACGGGATATGAGTTTCGAGGTGAAGAGTTTGGGTGGTGGTGAGGAGTGGAGCAGAGAGGATTTTTCTGAGGGAGAGGTTTTGGAGGGTTTGGAGTTGTTTGAGGGCAGTTTTGGAGGCATTAGCCCAGGCCACACATGCATACAGGACCACCGAGAGAATAAATGACCTATATAGTATAAGTTTTGACTTTAGTTGCAACTGTTTACCACGGAAGATGGGGGCGCACAACTTTAGCCGCTGTCTGCCTTTATTGGCGCTATTTTTTATGTGGGTGGACCAACACATTGTGCGGTCCAAGGTGACACCTAAGTATTTAACTTGCTGACGGCAGTGCAATACTTGACCACCGACCGTTAGGTCCGTTGCCAAAGTGTGACGCCGCTTAGAGAAATGAATCAGCTGGCATTTGTCGGGATTAATTTTGATTTTCCAGTCATGTTGCCATGAGAGGAAGTTGTTCACATAACGTTGCATTTCTGCAAGGCCGAAACGTGGATTTCTATGGTGGTTGTATATTGCAGTGTCGTCAGCATACATGGCGACCTTGCATCTGGCGTCCACTGGGAAATCATTGGTGAATAATATATACAGAAAAGGGGACATTATTGCCCCTTGTGGGACGCCAGCCCGCATCACTCGCTCCCGTGAGGAGGAGCGGCCCACTTGGATGTAAAACTGCCGGTTTTCTAGAAAATTGTGCAGCAAGTATAGATAATTTTGAAGAGCCGGGAAATTGTGGTGCAGTTTATAAATAAGGCCATTGTGCCAGCACCGGTCAAATGCAGCTCCTACGTCCAGAAATAGCGCCAACGTTGAAGCCCCATTGTTAAATTGCTCTGTTACGTCATCAGTTAGTCTGAGGAGCTGTAGTTCAGTGGAATGCCCTTTTCTAAAGCCAAACTGTGAATTTGAGAGTTCATGTGTTGCCGAGACTTGTTTTTGAAGTCGAGAAAGGATACATTTTTCGAGCAGTTTACCAATAGTAGACAAAAGACTAATGGGACGGTAGTTTTGCGGTTGTCTGGTGCTTTTCCCTTGCTTTGGGAGCATGATAACCTTAGCTCGATTCCAAGTAGAGGGGAAATAGCTTTGCTGCAAACAGGCGTTAAATATCTTTGTTAGTTGCACCAGAGCTTTTCTCGGGAGATGCTTAAGTTCCTCATTAGTCACTTTGTCTGGACCGGCAGATGTAAAGCACGGGTACAAATAGAATTAAAGTGTACGTTCATTGGCTGATGCGGATTACATGGTACATCGGCTACAAAGTAGTTCGCTCTATAGTAACAAAAGCTATTGAATCATTCTGTATTATGTAACAATGGTATGTTTAACGTATTATTGTACCATGTAGAACTGTAACAAAATGAATCTAAAGTAATTAATTGCACTTAATCAGAAAATGAGCTAAGAAGATGCACAGACTGCCATCTGCTGCTCAGCTTTGGAAGCGGGAAGGTGAGAAATCATCATGGCGGAACAAGTGAAGTTTATAAAACATTGTAGAGGGAGCTATCAAAGATATAGTTAACCTTACAGCAGAGTTTACAGGTGTATTAAGCATAAATTGCGCGCACAGTTAAAGCTTAAAAACAGGGAACTTAACCACGCCTATAGCCCTTAAGATTCTGAGTCTACCACTGCTCACACCAAATCACGTGAGCGTTCGTTATATGCTTATAATCCGCTATTTGTACAAGTTTACATCTGATAAATGGGAGGTTAAGTTAGCGTTCGTTTTATTTATAACTTTAGTTTAATTAGCAGCCACTGGGTATACCAGATAAAGGGAGAGGGGAGGATGGAATACAACCTCCTTCAGAATATGTATGTTAAAGCTTTCTTTTCTATAGTGATTTTAAATTTATATTTGTTATTATATTTTTAGTTCAGAGTGCTACAGGCAATTGTTATCTAATCAGCAGTGTGTTTGAAACTACCGCGTGAAGGTGGGTCGAAGGCAGGGGATGTTATTTCCAGGCTCCACGTGGTTTTCTCTCTTAGCAACACGTGGTTACTTATGCTCCAATCAGAGCGAGAAAGCGGAAGGATACATTTTTAGGTATTGTTTACATAACGACCAATTCTTTCGCTGAAACCAGTATACTAGAGAAAATAAAAAAACTAAATTCTCAACTCCAGCAGTTGTACAGTTACATCATGCATACGGACGGACGTACAATCCGATAAAGCGATAGAAATAAAATAATATATAGTAAGTACCGTAATATTCAAGAAGTTGCAAGTCCTGAAGGGTGGTTACAGCTAGGCTGACATGGTAGTTCACAGTAACTGCAACAGATGTTTTTAAATTTGATTCATGTTCTTTGTCGTAAAATAATAAACAAATAAAATTGGTTCCAATGCAATTTATGCAACAAGTGGTTGTTAAGTGATTGTTAAGATTATGTGCAGTCTTAACATTATAAAATGCAGGGAATAATTCGGCATTCATAAGTGACAGAAGGACAGCTTCTTCGTATGTTATGAGATTTAGCCTCTCTCGCTGAATTTCATTTATCATTAATCTGAATGGTATTTGGGACACATTCCCCAACTCACTTCAGCCAGATGTCTCAGCGCATCGAGTTAGTAGTTCATGAAAGGATCATGTGTATAGTGTGACACGTAAATCCGTATTCCTGGGCAAATCATTTTAAATAGAGAGCTCAGAAACGAAATACTCCAACAAATCACGAATGTAACACAGCAGACTCCAAGAATCAAGTGCAAACGGGTGGGAGATTTCGCATAGTTTCACCACGACAGATGGACTCAGTCGACCATCGTGTGGGATCATACACTGGAAGCATAAACGAAGGCCAAAGACATGAACAGATGACTACAAATAACAACAGTTTGGAAACACTATGAAATACAATAAGAAATAAAAATAATAGTCTATGACCTGCGTTTAAGTTAGGTTAATTTTACAAGTATTAGTGGAAGTCTAAGTGAAATGCAATATGCGCAAGAATTAACATTTATACTTCATTCCTTCATGTATTCATTCAGTATTCATTCGTAAGATGGCAAAATCTCAGCTTTGGGATCCTATCATTATTAAGGCTCTCGGACTTCTAGACAGTTTCTGAAAGGTGTTCAGCGTTTGTTCGTCTGGAACACTTCAAGAACAATAGACAACTTCAGTTCAATACTGAACGTTAATGGGCCATACCATGCGGTGAAATTTACATTATTTTCTGGGAATACGAATTTTCACTACGAATACCTATATCCTCATTGAGATGTTCTTCTACTCCAACTATAGAGGAAAGATATAATAACCTTTCTTGACAGAACATCTGGAGAGTTTTTCGCTACTCCAAAATCACCATGTAATGAAACACCTGCAAGATTCTAAACGCATAGTACCCAGAGCAGAAAAGCAATGCCCACAATACATCAGCAATTCACCGTATTGATCCTGTTGTCAAAAATTTCACATCCTCGGCTTACACCCTGCATTGCCGAAATTTGGCACTGGATTCAGCGTATAATCGCTTGCATCACTACGGCAAACAACCCCAATACCATTCACAGGGCTATCTTACAGATTAAACGTATTGTGTTTTCCCGAATATGCCTTGTAATGGGTTATCTCTAGCATGTATTGCGGTTCCCGGTGCGTACCATAGACCATTGGGCGCGTCATAAATGGAAAAAGTCTCATGTGCACTCACATGACCTTCTCTACTCTTGTACTAACCATTCTTATTCCTATATCTTCTTCGTATTAGTTGAGATAAACATTTGTACAAATTATCTTAGTGTTTATTTCTTTGTAGGTACAAGGGGAATATTAGAATACAGTAAGCTTTGTGCGATAGACAATTTTTTAAAGCTTTGAGATTCCCTTCTCTCTGCACGCCTAAAAAAATGAACCACGATGTTCCATTTGACGAAAGCTTAAAGTATTCCAAAGCTCACACAATAACAAAGAATTTCTCCGAAATGCTTCACTCTACAAAAATATTTATTTTGACAAACTGTGTTTTAGCAAGATCTATATCTTTGTACATTAATATTTGGCCTATCTTGTAAAAGTCATCCAGAGTAAACAGGACTACATAAACTATAGCGAGATACTTCAAAATATACACTTAATTTGCGTAAAAATATATAAAACGTAGCATTTTAATCAAAATCGTAAGGGGCAGTTTACAGTGGAGGAATTCCCTTCAAAATCTTCGTGTCGCATCCTTAAAGCATATTAAACTTAAATATCAACTTTGGTTGTTAATCGACTTTTCGGTTTTGAGCTATTCTGTTCACATACAGACACACTAAATTCAAGGGGCCTCAAAACAATACATTTCCGGTGAAATCTCGACATGGAATTTTTTAGCGTAATACAATACTTCAGCTACTACTATACATAGAACAGAAAATAAAAATGGATGTTTGTATATTTGTAACCGCTAATTAATCTACTTTACCAACAGCCGCAAAATTGGACACGTATGTTTTTTTCCATGCAGAAGGTTTTTATGCTATCAGTTTCATTCTGCAGCGTATTAAATTTACAGGATTTTCTAGTCACCCTTCAACATACAGTTCATACAATTGTCTATGATTTAAATAGAAATGCAATATATTAGACTCACAGGGCTTTCTTTATTTGCTTTTCTTACTGTAGTATTCGTGGTTGGTCAACGGTTCTTTTGCATAGTGTCTTGTTGGTGTTTTTATTTATTTACTTATTTTATTTTTTTATTCTTTGTAGTATTGCAACATTGGGTCATCCAACAATATACAGGCAAGAGAAAGCTGGGTAACCTTGGATATGACGAGCGGTTTTGTGTGTGTGTGACCGTAATGACAGCGAGGCGTGAAGGAGGTTCGGGGCTACAGGACAACTAGCGGCTGTGTGTGTGATCGAACAGCGGTAACACCAGAAACTTCTGGCTACTTCTTTGCTGAGTCACGCACACGTGCACGTGGAAATAACTCGAAGGAGGTTACGTCACGCTGGCTCCGGTATAAACAGGACAGACAGTGAGCAGTGTTTGGGAGTATGTTTTTATAGTTAGAGCTTAGCTCGTGTACAGTTAGTTTTAGTTACGAGAGTGAGTCGGCCAGCCTGCCAGTGAGTGTGAATGTGTCGTCGAGGGATTCTATCATAATAATAAAGATCAACTGGAGAAAGACATTGAAAGACTGAGAAATATAATCAGAAGAAAAACTGAATTATAATAGTACAGAAGAGAAAATGTGCATTTTTAGTACATTTAGAGGAAATAAAGGGTTAGAAAAGAAACTCACATCGCCTTTGGCCGGCTTTGCTTCAGTATTTTGTTTAATCGTATTAAGTAACTTTCTTAATGTATCCAAAGAAACACAAGGCTATTGGGCAAGTGGAGTCTTAGACTAAAGGTTGTAGGAATAAATCTCAAACTACCGGCAACACTGGTTATTTCAGTTTGTTTTTTCTATTCATAACGAATAGCTTTTTTCTTTTCTTTCCTTCTTTCCTCATCCCCCCCCCCCCCCCCCGCCCTCCCGTGTACGAGGGCAATAGGTATTGCGTCTCTCCTATTATGCACAGGCGTGCCAAAATGAGCCAATTACTCACGATATTGAATACAATAACAGCCTGTTGATTATACTAGCTAAAGCCTCTATAAGTCTTCGTGAAGCTATTCTTCTTGGTATCTGTATTCTTGAATTTATCATACCCTCGGTGTTAAGTTGGCCACAACTAATGAGCATCTTTCACAAGAGGACTTCGCCTGCACTTGTTTCTGCCCCATGACGTAGTACAGTGTTTGTTCGAGTACATCTGCTTTAGTCTCTCTGAATCATTATTTCATCTTCCCTTATTATACACCTTCCTTTCAGTCGCAGCCATCAAATCAATACTCCCTAGCTTATAGGCAAGAAAAAGAACACAAAAAATCGATGCAATTGACAGTTGTGATGATGGAAACGTCTCTCTCTCTCAATAAAATGAAGCGGAGCGTATGATTCGTGTCTTTCACGTGCAAATTGCACCATTCTACCGTTAAATGGGACCTGTAGTTCTTGCTGAAAGCATATACGCATTGATGTAGAGATGTTCAACTCTTTCTGCCAATAGTGTTACACAGCGCACAACAAAAGACGGTCGGGAAAAAGCTGCCCCACCCCAATGGCGCTGCGTGTATTAAAAGCGCCCAATGCCAGGCTGCCAGAGCGGCAACAGTTAAGGTTTTCCAGATTATTCGAGAAGTTTCCGGCAGCCGGCGTATTTGTAGAAGTTCGAGAAAAGCCATGTTACGTCATTGTCGCTATATAAGGAAGCGAAGTGACCATAGCAATTACGGAAATGAATTGTCGGGAGTCAGTTCAGCTTTTAATTTGTGCTTTTAATTTGTTTGTGAACTGTTGTCTAAAACAAAACTAAGGTTAGAAATTAAATGAAAACGAAGAATTTTGTAAAAAGTCTGATGAGTTGTACTGACATGATTTTCTCTATTGCTGAACAAGCTATTCCTAAAACACTTATTCCTCTATCTACATATCCGTCGAGATAAACATTTGCAGAAATTATCTTAGTCAAATGTTTTAAGACTGGTCTTTTGTGATGACTTCGAAATCCTGTTCTCTTTGCATGGCCAAGAGATAAAAAAATAAATAACGTCCTCCCATTTCAGAAAAGTGTAGGAATTGCTAACTTCAGGCAAGTAACAAAGAATATCACCGAAATAGTTTACCCCAAAAAATGCATTACACCTAAGTTGTGAGTTTTAACGAAATCTACATATTTGGTGCGGTAAGATTTAGTCTATCTCTTACAGTTTGCCAGATATGCAAATTTAAAATATATATTTCATTTGCCATAAAAACAGCTTAAATATGGTATCTTCAACTACATGGCTTGAGCCACTTTTGATAAAGTAAAAAATTTCGAAACAGTTTTCATGTAAACGTGAGTCTGGAGAAGATTTTGCTGAAAATCATTTTTCATCTTGACATGAACTAAAATAACAATTTTTCTATTTAACCGACTTTTAATTTTTGAGACGGACACACGCGGGCCTTCTAAAAATGATTTTTTACTTTCTCGGATAGTTAAGTAGAGAAAGTATTGTATTCCATCCAAAAAATCGATGGTCCACGCACGCGTGCGCGTGTGTCAGTCTGTGGACAGGATAACTTAAAAAAGAAAAGTCGGTTACAAACCAAGGTTGATATTTAAATGTAATGTCTTTCAAGGATGGGACGCGAAGATTTTGAAGACAATTTCTCCACACGAAACTGCAATTTATTTGGAAAAATCGTCAAAGCTTTTGACTCTTTTAAAAATTGCTCTAACGATTTTGATTAACGGTCCATATGTATGAGATATTTTTATGAAAAATGAAATGTATATCTTGAATTTTATGGCTATAGCTAATGTAGTCATATTTACTCTGGATGAGTTTTGCATAACTGGTAAACCGTTAGAGATAGACCAAATCTTACTGTATAAAAATGTAGATCTTGTTAAAATACACAATGTATTTTTTGTAGCGTGAACCGTTTCGGAGATAATCCTAGTTATTTGTGAGTTTTAGAAAACATACTTCCGTCAAATGGAACATCGTTATTCATTTTTTATATGTTAACTGTGAAAGGAAATAAGCAAAAACATAATTTCTGCAAGCGTTTATCTCAACTAACATGAAGATATAGGAATAAGAGTTTGTAGGAATAGTGTAAGAGTAGAAAAAGTTGTGTGTATTTCAGTGAAATCTCTATGTCTGATTGTTGGGTAGAATGTAATACTTCTATTAATATAAGCAGTAAAGAAGGTAAAAAACTAATTTATGCTTATTGTCTGATAAGAGTTCGTCGTTTGCCTGTTTGCCTATTTTGTTTCTTTATTAGTATCGTATACTTCGTTTACTGTAGCAATATTTTGTTTTTGGTTTGTTCTGTTGGCATAATGGCCACGAGTGTTATGTCTTGGTAATAGCCAGCAGTAAGAACAACTGAAATAGTGTCTGGCAGTGAACGAAAACTGTCGTGGTGACGTATATACGGCAACAGGTAATAAATGGAACAGCCAGAAAGGGCGGCTGACAGTGAATGGAATAGCCGGGGTGAGATAAAAGGGAGTGCGTCGTTAGGGGAAAAAATGTGTCTCCTATACAAACTTATTCATCCGGGACTACATAAATAAGTCCTCAACGTGCTACACAGTTTTTTACAGACATGACGCTTTTAAGCTTATAGTCGCGGCGAAAACATGTACGTTAGGGCAATAAAAGGCAGAGTTCCTCAAGGCTCTGTGCTATCCCCCACGTTCTTAAGCTTCTTTGTGGCGGAATTCCTAAATTCACCGCAAGTCGCATGTCCATTAACGCGGAAAAGAGTTTTACTGCACCCCACACTGGGACTGGGCCCTAAAGATACATTTTTCTAGCTCTTATAGTCTTCTTCATGCCTAACGCCTGATATCTGGGGCATGACCGCAGTCTGTTGGCCACTATGACTGCAATGGGCAATGAACGAGTGACTCCAGTCCATTCATTCTGTTGACCGCTCGTTCCCCATGACATTATTGCACTAAGCCTCATCTCTTTCACACGTGGAGAACGAAATTAGGCATCGGACAGCAGAATTCTACGTCAGCTTGCCTTTATATCAGACTAAACTGGTTAGACCTTCAAAATACGCCGCTTCAGGAGACATCGAGGTCCTGGCATGGCTTGCGGACAACATGGAGCAATTCCACCAACAGCTATAGCTCCATCGGTGTTCAATCCAAGAGCTCAATAACTACCAAAATTATTCCCATGGTGCAATACAATTAAAGTTTTAAAACCCACAACTGTCAGGGAGTAGAGGGCACCTAAATCCGAGGAATAGGATATCCCAAAAACACGGATAACGCTTAGTATATTGTGCGGGACAGCAAATTGATCGGTTTTTAAATAGGAACCCCTGCACGGTTTGGACGCTGTAGCGCATCGAAGTGTGCGTTCACATTTCAATAAAAAAAAAATTATACATTATGTCAAGTTCCCTTCAAATAAATTAATTTAGGATAAATCAAGCCAAAACAGTGAATAATTCCAAATTTGATTGTTGTTTAACTTAAATAATTACTAAATTAGAACTTTAAAACATTAATTTCTTTAATTCGGGTGTAGTCGGAAATAACGCTAAACAGTTGAATAGAGCAATGTAACCGCAAAGGGGTAATACCATTTTGTGTCTTCTGCAATAAGTTTAGGAGTTTTGGCCAAGAAATAACGGTGTTAATTTTTTTTATGGTAAAAAATGAACTCAATCGTTTTAACATAAATGCCCGTTGCACTTTAAAGTTTAGTAAAGTCGATATTTAAAGAAGAATAAATAAATTTAGGCCTTTAAGCAGTTTGTTTTAAAATGAAGGGCAACAAAGAAACACGTTACACTGCTAGCAGAACTATTATATCACAGTAGTTAATGTGATATACCTAAAGCAGACAGTTTCTTACTGAATTAACTGCAAACTTACAATCTGTCACTAACAAAACATTTAGTAGGTAAATGGGTTAAAGTAATGTATGGAACATTAAACACTGCTACGGCGAAAAAGTCCAAAACGTTACAGCGCTGTAGACCAGGGGTCTCCAAACTTTCCAGCCTTAGGGCCGTATTGATTACTCCAGAAAGTTCCGAGGGCCAGAACCGTTTTAATTTTTCCTGTCATTATCTGTAATTTCTAGACTAGTCAAATCGTGTACTACTGTTACGACCGTGACACTTGATGACATCTGGTTGTCAAAAGCGGAAATAGGCAGTGGTAGAACCCTCTATCACTAACAGATGGTGCTAGTAGCGCTTTCGAGAACGTTCTGGTGTATTCCACTCCCTTTGAGATGGCAAGCAGCTGGCAGCGAGATCCCCCAGTGAGTCTGCCTTGGGAAGGCAGAAACTATCGTGAAATAAAGTAGAGTGTAACCCCGTTTGAAAGACATTTTGGAACCGACCAATGTCCATACTTAACATTATTTTGATTTGACTTGTTTTTGTGTGTGATTTACTAGAATGGAAAAGAAGAGAAAAGTGCATAGTGAATGCAGAACATTCAAAGATCAATGTAACTATCAGTATTTTGTGATTGAGTACTGTTATAAGGCGCTAGGTTTGATTTGCAATGAAACCATAGCCGTTTTCAAAGATTGTAACATTAAACGCCATTATGAAACGAAACATTTGTAAAATTACTCAAAATATACAGGAAGTTTGCGGACAGAAAAATTTAAAAGTTTGAAGCGCGGATTGAAATCGCAGCAATCCTTAACGAAAGTCAAACCTGAATAAGAGGCTACAACTCGTGCTAGCTTTCGTGTGGCTCTTGAAATTGCAAGACGTGGAAAACCATTCACCAATGGAGAAATGGTCAAGGAATGCGTAATTGCAGCAGCCGAAGAAATGTGTCCCGAACAGGTAAATTTATTTAAAACTGTCAGCAAACACCGTGGCTCGGAGGGTACAAGACATCGCAGAAAATATATTATGTCAACTGTGTGACAAAAATAGACAACTTGAGTGGATTTCTCTGGCCTTGGATGAGTCAACGGATGTGACGGATACTGCTCAGGTGTTGATTTTTATTCGAGGAGAAGATAAAAGCTATGCAGTGTATGAAGAACTTCTTGATATTGATAGTATTCACGGCACGACTGCTGGGGAAGATAATTTCAAGAGGGTTGAAAATGCCATTAATATTAAGATCCTTCGATAGAAACACTTGAAATCTATTACAACTGATGTAGGCAAAGCATGTGTGGTAAGGAGTGATTGCACTTGTGTTAAAGGCTGTAGAAAATTACGCTGGTTCAAAACCATAAGTCTTACATTGTGTCATTCATCAGCAGTCCTTGTGCGGAAAATGTTTGGATATGTCTGAGCTAATATAACCACTTATATCAGTTGTTAATTTCATCAGATCCACTGGGCTGAACCACCCACAATTCCACGAGTTTATTCAAGAGGTTGGAGAAAATAACTTACCATATCGTACTACCGTACGCTGGCTTAGTTGCGGAAAAGTCCTTCAGCGCTTTTTTGAACAACGAACAGAGATCGAAATTTTTTTGAATGGAAAGCATTGCCCTCTTACTGAATTACAAAATAGCGAATAGCTGCGGAAGTTAACATCCTGTGTAGATTTGACAAAACATACGAACGAATTGATTTTAAGATTGCAAGGAGTAAACCAGCTTCTCCCTGTTTTATACACTAATATCAAATCGTTTCGGCAGAAAATAATACTGTTTCAATCACAGTTACGGAAAAAATGTTTTACAAATTTTAAAACGTGTGAAATATTCAGCCACACTACTGAGACTGAGTTTCCTGTCCATTTTGCAATCGACACTTTGGGTGCTTTGAAGATAAATTTTGATACCCGCTCCTCAGACTTTGACGACATTGCGAAAAATTCTTTTGATACTGACATTGAAACCCTAGCCCCGGAACTTCAAACAATCCAAACTTCGGTTTACATACGTGTAGGTACGATATCCTTTACCCCAACATAACTACCGAGGATGAAACTGCGGGATGTTCACTAATGTTAATGAAATGCATTTCAATTATTTGTTAGTTATAATATTTAAATTTAATTGACTTATTATTTTACTTGTCATTAAAGTTTACCTAGCAAGTAAATAAAACATACTAAATAAAACAAAGTAACATTAAGGGTCTTTTTTTCAGCCTAACTTATCAAAGCAACAGAATTATTGTAACCAAATATAAATAAATATGATTGAAAATATTATTTTATTATATGTGTGTTAATATTTACGTTGATTTGTAACAATATGCAACTGACTCAAATAGTATTCTAAGAATTTATTTTGTAATTAATTGATACATTAAAATTAAATAAATAAATCTGTGATTCATGACACAGTTAACTTAAAAAAACAACAATAACAAACCATAAGCAGCCGCGGGCCGGATTGAAGACACTGGCGGGCCGTAGTTTGGAGACCCCGGCTGTAGACGATCAATCACGTACTGTTATATGGCAACATAGTTCGGATGGGTACCTAGTGCTGTTCATACCGAAGACTACGGGATGTGACCTTTATTATAGAGATGTACCAGACAACAAAGAGTTCTGGATTCAAATCTTCGTAGGATGTCAAATATGTATACTTAACCACATATTCTGTAACCCTTCCTGAAGCAGGCGTAAATGGTGTAGGAAATATTCTGAGACTGTGTAAGATTTTTATGTAAGGCAAAAATGCAGAAAATTCTATCCTGCTATCATAAGTTTAGTAAAGGTACAAAATCGGTCCCAGAACACTACCTTGGGGTACTGCCGAATTTGATGTTATGGAAAATGGAAGGTACATCTATAACTTTGAAACAGATATCGTTGAAATAAGATTCTAACAGTGGAATAAGGATAAGGAAGTAACAATGTTACTTTTTACTGAAGACCGGTAAGCCATAACTTGTCAAATGCCTGCTTTATGTCAAGGAATGCTACAACAAAGGCGTGATTGCAAGGATTCTGCTATAAGGTTTACTACTGAATGGGCTTGTTCAATTGTCGAATGGTGGTAACAGAAACTAAACTACGTAAGAGTATTATTATATAAAGTAAAGATTTCAATCTTATTGGTCGACGTGATGCTGCTTTAGTTGCTAGTTTGAGGATTTTAATTTTTTGTGCCAGTTTAAAATGAAAATGAGCAGAGTAAAGAATAGTATTAAAATAAATGGAATAAATGTATAAGTCTTGTGTTCAAGGAAAGCTCTTTGGGCAGATTGGTCCAGCTGGGAATAGAACATGAAATCTCCGAATGCAAGTGTCAAGCTTTATCGTCCGACTTACCTCGCTCAGCATTCCTATTTGAGAGAAAATTATAAGTATTGGCAAATTCAAACAAATAATAAAGAATATCTCGGAAATGGTTCACTCAAAGCAAAAATGAAGTAATAGACATACGTTCTGTTTTAACGAGGTCAACATTTTATCCGTCTCTTACTGTTTACCAGAATGATGAGATCTTCTTAGGATATTCCCAGAAAATTCAAGATATGACTTAGAAACTGCCATGGAATCGGCGTTTGTGGCCGTCGGTGGATACTGACTGACTGGTTGTGTTACTACGCGTCAAAGGCAAGAACTGATGCACCCAACGACTGAAGGAGGAGGTGAGGAATAGCAGCTAATTACGTAAACGTCTCCATAGAGCCAAGTCTGCATATCGCTGGGCTAGTTTATCTCTAAACCATATTTTTAGAGGGGAAAGCAGATAATAAAGCACAAACTATTTCATATAAGTACTTTACGAGCAACCAAATGTTAAAACACTGAAGCAGAAGAATAAGGGATGGTGTCCCTGTTGTCACATTCAGACTGAAATAATCTATCAGAGGGAGGGCCCAGTGGAGACCGATAACGGCGCAGACGTTTCTCTCCAATACACGCAGTGACCTCTTTCTTCTGTGAATGTAATAGCCTGGGACACGACTTCAGAGCCATTCTGTGACAGATGTAGCACTCGTGACAAAAGAAACTCACTGATGTACAAAGCGAATGGTAGTTTTCCGGATGCGGCAGCAGAAATCATTACTCCACCATTTTTCATTTCCTTTTCTATTTGCTTGCTTGCCCGTGGCTTGATTTAGTGTTGTTGCCTTTGATCAGCGTCGGGCGAGTGATTTATATATACATATACAGGGTGGAAGGGAAGTCGTTACATTCTTTTTAATATGTGCTTCAGAGAAGGGTTACTAACAAAAAAGTCTAATGGCATTTTGTTCTTTGATCAGCCGATTTCGAAAAAATAAATGTTTTTTTTTTTTTTTTTTTTTTTTTTTTTTTTTTTTTTATCCAAAGTAGATGCGTAATTCCACAACAATGTACGTAGATAGCAATTTGTTACCTGTAAGATGCGTAGAGTAACTTATTTCTGACAGAGCTTCGGTGATAATTATTATGGGACACCACACAGGGTTTCGAAGTAATTAATCACTTAAAAGACGTGAAGAATACTCCAAGCAGCTTTTTACTTTCTCTACTCCAAAAAAAGCATTTTTAGAAAAAGGTCCGTGTGTGTGTCTGTGTGTCAGTCTGTCAGTCTGTGGACAGCATAACTCAAAAACTAAAAGTCGGTTAAAAACCAAAGTTGGTATTTGAGTTTAATGTCTTTCAAGGATGCGACACGAAGATTTTGAAGGAAATTGCCCCACTCTAAACTACCCTTTACATGGAAAATTTTCCGAAAATTTTGATTTTCTTGAAAATGGCTCCAACGATTTTGATTAAAATGTTATATGTTTGAGATATTTGTGTGACAAATGAAATGTATATCTTGAATTTTCAGGCTATAGCCCCTGTAGTCGTATTTACTTTGGACGACTTTTGCATAACTGGTAAACCGTTGGAGATAGACCAAATCATACTATACAAAAAATGTACATCTTGCTAAAATACACAATTTATGTCTCAATAAATGTTCTTGTAGGGTGAACCATTTCGGAGATATTCCTTGTTATGTGTGTGAGTTTCGGAAAACAGAACTTTCGTGAAATGGATCATCGTTCATTTTTTATGTTAAGTGTGCAAAGACAACAGAATCTCAAAGCTTTAAAACATTTGACTCGCACAAAGCCTACTGTATTCCCCCTTGTACCTACAAGGAAATTAGCAATTAGATAAGTTGTACACATGTTTATCTTAACTAATACGAAGAACATATAGGAATAAGAGTTTGTAAGAATGGTTAGTACAAGAGTAGAGAAAGTCATGTGAGTGCAACACATCAGATTTTTTAGACATGCAGTGTAAGACGACAACGTTGCGTTGAGGTTGGTCAGCGAATTGAACTGGTTTCTGGATGAAAACAGGTACACACTTTCACTCTCGTATAATGTTTTGGGAGCTTACGCTTGTGATTGGCCTACACTCACACAGTAAACACGGAAGGACAAGGCAGCGTATGACTTTGTTTTCAAGACGCACCATTACGCTGTTTGTTTATGTACTGAGCTAGGGAAAGTGACACCCACACAGTCTGCAGTGTTCCCAGCTTGTTTTCGACAAAACTAAAATATCTCCATAGGAAATAGATACAAAAACGTAAAGTATAGTAACGAAGACGCAAATAATGATTAATAATCGTTCCAATGTGGGTGTACCACAACAAATGTTTCATGAATATGAGATTTCACTACCCTCTCGTCTACTATACCATACATACGCAGGCCCTAGTTATGGAATGTCTATAGACGACGATAACAGGAAGATTGCTAATGATTACAGTGCTAGCTTGTCAGCAAGCAGGGTAATCTAGCCCCTGGAACATCCCAGGGTCATGGTTTTAACTAATATTTCGTATATCCTTCACTGTATTGTATTTAATGGTCGTATTGAGGTTGCTTTGCTCGTATGATTTATTTTATGATCGGCGCTTTGCTGGTGCAGCGCAATTTGCATTTGCAGACGACGCCAGGCACTAACTGTGTAATAATTCTAGACAAGCCAGCTTTAAAGTGATTCTCTGAGCTAGTCCTGTTAGCGAGGAAAGCGTTTCAAAGCTAGTTTTGCTCTCGATTGAACCGCGAGTAATATTTCTCTGACGTTGGGGCATTTCGGCATACAAACAGACTAAAACATAGAATAAAAATCTGATGTGCTGCACTCACATGGCTTTCTCTACTCTTGTACTAACCATTCTTACAAACTCTTACTCCTATATCTTCTTCTTGTTAGTTGAGATAGTTTTCCGAAACTCACACACATAACAAGGAATATCTCCGAAATGGTTCACCCTACAAGAAAATTTATTGAGACATAAATTGTGTATTTTAGCAAGATCTACATTTTTTGTATAGTATAATTTGGTCTATCTCTAACGGTTTACCAGTTATGCAAAAGTCGTCCAGAGTAAATACGACTACAGGGGCTATAGCCAGAAAATTCAAGATATACATTTCATTTGTCATCAAAATATATCAAACATACGACATTTTAATGAAAATCGTTAGAGCCATTTTCAAGAAAAACAAAATTTTCGAAAAATTTTCCATGTAAGGAGTAGTTTAGGGTGGGGTTATTTTCTTCAAAATCTTCGTGTCGCTTCCTTGAAAGATATTAAACTTAAATACCAACTTTGGTTTTTAACCGACTTTTCGTTTTTGAGTTATGCTGTCCACAGACTGACAGACTGACAGACACACACACACGGACCTTTTTCTAAAAATGCTTTTTTTGGATTCGGGGGCCTCAAAACATGTATTTCCGGTGAAATCTCAACATCGAAGTTTTGGGTGGAATACAATACCCTACTTACCAGTAGAGAAAGTAAAAAGAGATTAAATTCAAACATTCTATATTTAGTCACTTTTCGAAAAAAGAATTCTTGCCTGCCGCTGTGATCTGTTGGCTAGGATACTAACTTTTAAATCCAGAGGTCCTGGGTTTGTTTCTCGGCTATAGGGTGAACAATATTCTGCAGATAAGACTATTCCCCATCCTTCTGAGAGACTCGAAGCATGAATGGGGTGCCACGATGTATCTGAATTTGAGGCAATAGTCCATACTAACACCAACCCAAAGATAAAATAAAATAAAAAAGGTAAAACACTAAAAAAAATACGTATATTCTTACTTAAGTTCTTTTTTACTATCTCAGCGATGTCCAAACTTGTCTCTTTGGAGACGCTTACGTAATTAGCTGCCATTCCCCACCTCATATTTCAGTTGGAGGGTAAATCAACACTCAACCACAAACGAGCGATTCCATGGCAGTTTCTAAGTTATAACTTCAATTTTCTGGGAATGTAGTCACAATACCTCAGTCTAGATGATTTTTGCATAAATGCTAAACAGAGGCAGTTCTAGGTTTTTTTAACGTTGATTTTTAACATTAAAAATACTCAAATTCACTCCTACATTCATACTTTAGGCTCTTTTGGGCATATTCTTCAGCCAGGAATCGTACCCGGGACCTCTGGTTTGAGAAGTCAGAATATACACTATTTGTTGATAAAGATAACAGGAAATTGGAAAATCTGATGTGTGGCGCACTCATACGACTTTAACTACTCGTGTACTAAGTATTCTTATCAACCTTCATTGTTCATGTTAGTCGAGCTAAACTTGGAGAAATTATGTTATTCCTAATTTTCTTGTAGGCACAGTAGGCCCTTTGCACGGCCAATAGATAAAAACGTAAACCACGACCATACATGCCAGGTGAGTCAGCTGCCCCTTATTCTCGAGTTTTATGCAATCCGCATTTTATAGTCCAACATGAAAACATCGACCCCATTACCAGGTTCTACTCGCGTATTTAACATAGATGTTAAACACTCGATGAAATTAGTACTAATATAGATGTTATCACATCGCTTTTTAATATATTCGTAATTAGACAGCTGACGTTTGCACTTCTGCAAATGTTCACTGGAACCAGCGAATATTACATCTTAAACGGAATGTTTAGCTCACACGTTACTAGGTAGCTCAGTTGGAACGGGCGCAAGACGCCGAGGTAATCTGTCTGCTGTGAAGGTGGTTCGAATCACCTGCATGTACTAATTTTTCTTTACCTTGCAATCCTCACAATTTACAAAGTATTATTCTGAAAACTGTTATTATATTCATTTATGTTTTATGACATTGTTTGATGTTTCTTTATCGGTGAACTACAATTATGTAGTTGTTTAAACACACCTATAGGGTAGGTGCAATAGAAATAAGGATCATTCATACAGATTTGAACACAGAAAGCAAAGAAATTACATTGTCAGAGTTTAACATGGAAGTTAAACTCAAGTTTGCACACAATGAATTATTGTGCTATTAAAAATGCAGACAACCAAAAACGATTTAAATTATAATGTCCTAAACCCTCAGGGACTTCATAATTAGATTATTGTGAATTCGGTTTCCAAGTTTTGATGAACATAAAAAAAAAAAAAAAAAAAAAAAAAGATATTTACAATGCTGAGACTCGAACCTGTGTCATTGAGGGTCAAGTAGAGAGGACCCGTCACAAACCTATTCAGCTATTTCGAGACTTCCCGAAAGCACGTACCACGTCCAATAGTAGGACTTGTATGCCTGGCGCTATGCCATTGCCACCTCGCAAGTTTGCGTGCTTGATTTAGCCTTTTAAGACAGTTTTAATCACTTACTGGGCGTTTTAATATTATTACCTAAATGGCAAAAGCTGTTATGCATATTAATTGAGATGGACAAGGCGTAGTTCACACAAAAATGCAAATAAACTGTTTAATAATATGTCCGTTTTGACTGTACGGGTCCATGATGGATGAGGCGTGTCTAAGTTTTTCCTAATTTTTAGCAGCCAATCCCTGCTCTAAGTACAAGAATCCAACATTTTCTTTTTAGCTGACGTTGTTAGTGTACTCATATGATAGGTCCATTTTTTCCGAGGCGTTTACTGAATTACGTTGCTATGTATACTCTAATAAAAAGTTTGTAAAATCGGCTGGAAACCGGAATTCGCTCTCAGTAAACGAGTCGTATGTTTTTGAGGTGTACTTTAGCGAAGAGTACGTACTGTCCCTTAAACCGCTGTTGCTCTCAATTTTGCGCATTTCTCTCTTTAAGAACGTCAAGCAATACATTTTAGTAAGTGCAAAACTGGACTAAGGCGCACATGCCGTTAGATGGGTGGCCTACCTTCCAAAAAAATAAGGCGCGGCTGACTCACCTGGTATTATATATAATATACAAGAATTGATGGTTTAAATATACAAGATATATACAAACTAGAGAAAGAATTATGCATGCAGTAAAACTACAGCTACGATTTGACAAATGAAAGTGCCAGGTCTGAGGTGAGATAGTATCATTTTTTGAACAGGGTCGTCCAAGGACGCTCAAGAAAGATTGAGGACGCTTCAGAGGAGCAAGGAACCATCAAAGGAATGGCGGCCATCAGACCAAAGTGCTGCAACACTGTTTTATATGCTGATTCAACAGAGAAGAATTGTGTTTGCGGGGGTTGCTTCTGCTACACTGTGTGACGTAAACTCCATACCCTAAAGCGGATGGTTACCAGCGAAATGTACAACAGACACGGACATTTAAAATGCCGGAAGTAATACAGTGTCCTACTTCTAGGTGGCACCACTTGCATTAAATTCCTGCAATGACGTATCTATGACTGTAGTGTTATTTTGATAGGCTGCGGATTTTGCAAGCAGCTTTCTTCAGGTTGCCTACACACAAAGCATTAGATACGTCGCATAGAATGTAAATAGTCGTGGCTGTGAGTCACAGAGATGGAAGGGGACGCGATCACGTGACAAACACAAGTGTACAATCAGGTGAATAAACAACCACAGCAAATATTTTTACTATGTTTAGAATACAACTTTAACACAATGACTAAAATTACTTTAACATACAAAGCATTTACACATTATAGCTCGTATCTTTGGTGATACAATATTCCATAAGATGTGTATTTTTACTTTCTCTCCTAGTAAGTAGAAGGACGTATTGTACTCTACCCAAAACTCGATGTCGAGATTTCACTGGAAATGTATGTTTTGAGTCTGTGGACAGCATAACTCAAAAACGAAAAGTCGGTGAAAAAACCAAAGTTGGTATTTAAGATTAACGTATTTCAAGGATACGACACAAAAATTTTGAAGAAAATTCGTTCACCCTAAACTGCGCTTTGCATGGAAAATGCTTAGAAAATTTGGATTTTCTGAAAATGACTAACGATTTTGATTAAAGCGCCGTATGTTTGAGATATATTTATGAAAAATGAAACGCATATTATGAATTATCTGGCTATAGCCCATGAAGTCCTATTTACTCTGGATGACTTTTGCATAACTGGTAAACCGTAAGAGATAGACCAAAGCTTAGTATACAAATATTTAGATCCTGCTAAAACACACAATTTATGTCTGAATAAAGTTTCTGTAGAGTGAACCATTTCAGAGATATTCCTCGTTATTTGTGTAAGTTTTGGAGAACTTACACTTCTCTCAAACAGAACATCGCTATTCATTTTTTATATCTTAGTCGTGCAAAAAGAACGGAATCCAAAGCTTTAAAGATTTGATTATCGCACAAAGCCTACTGTATTGTAATATCCCCCTTGTACCTACAAGGAAATAAGCAATAAGATAATTTGTGAAAATATTTATCTCAACTAACACGAAAAAGATATAGGAATAAGAGTTTGTAAGAATGGTTAGTACCAGAGTAGAGAAAGTCATGTGAGTGCAACACATCAGATCTTTTTGTTTACATTCAGAAACATAAAACGTCCATCTACTTTCTGTAGATAATGTTAGTGAAAATAAAAGTGCTTAACTAAAGATGGATTGTTAATTTTTAACACCCGGTATTATATTCCTGTTTGTCTCTACTCCCTGTGTTTCCAGCGACCTAGGGACACAGGGACCGAAGGAGGTCACGTGTTGCTGTGCACTGAACATAAACATAGCATTTCACGTAGAGAACGCTGCAAAGCACTTGCTATTGCAGATCACGATTTTGGGCGCCATCTGCTCGTCTCCCAGAACTGTAACTGCTGTATGTAGCGTTAAGTACGTAACGTGCATAGCAGAAATAAGTTGGGGAATTGAGCAGTTTCTCCTCTCAAGACAGCCATATTGTGTCTCTATATCCGCCAGACTGAAGGAGGGCAGAGAATGGATGTAAATTAAGAAAAAATTCCAATAACTGTTTAATTAAATGCACCGTTAACTATATAATCGCGTTTAAAGGTGAGAGTGTGTGGCAACGTGGCACGACCTGTTGATTAAGTAATCTGCTTTTACCGGAGGATCAATGAACTATTCTAACACTATAAAAACCATTTAAATAACGTTCGTCATGTATCAAATTCAGATGTTTTGTCGCTGGTGCGCCAGACTGTGAAAAAAGTAGGTTATTGTTGACTGCCCCGTATGAAAATATTTCCTCTAATAGTACACTACCGCGTAATTACAAAGATTTCATTTGGTATGTTTAAAGGTCTCAATATCTGTCCTAATCTATTTGAAACGCTCATGCCATAATAAGATAATGACCTCACTTGGAGTCAATCGGCTTCTTCTTAAAATTCGCGCAAAATTATTTTCTAACTTTGCGGTTTTTCATCCATTAGGAAGTCACAAATATGATAGAAACATAAACAAAGAAACTTTAAATACGCTAAGGAATATATAAGTTCACTTTAAATGAAACAACTACAAGCGAAGTTCAAATCTACTTACTGCGCATGCGCGCTGAGCAGAAGTGACGCCATATTTAGTTTATTTATTGATTGATTGACAAAGATTATGTCACTCTTGCGTGAAGCACTTCTTGCGTTATGAATACCGTTATTCCATATTTAATTTATAATAATAATAATAATAATAATAATAATAATAATAATAATAATAATAATAATAATAATAATAATAATAATAATAATAATAATAATAATAATAATAATAATAATAATAATAATAATAATAATAATAATAATAATAATAATAATAATAATAATAATAATAATAATAATAATAATAATAATAATAATAATAATAATATCATCCCGGCGTTGGCATAGAAGTAAGCAACGTAAACGCGGAGCTTCCGTGCGGGATGCATCTCTGATGTTTTATGTTCCTTGGGCTGACGTCACGTTACAGCAATTTCTAGCCAGCTTTCGATCGGGTTGTAAAGTTTGCGCGTAAAAGCAACGGAAAAGAAGTGCATTTATGTGAATTTTACTGACTGAGGCCACACCTGATGTAATTAGAGGAAATTAACAAATAAAAAATAATTGAAAGATAACCGAAAGAATAATTGTATTATAATACTAGTAATGATGATGATATTGGTAACGATGATGCTAATAATAACAATAAAATAGTAATATATCAATTGCAGAGCTGAATACTTTGGCAAATATCTCAAACTGCTATAAAAACATCAAAACAGATTTAACTGTGCTTCTCAAATCAATTAATTTTCGAGCACAAAGTAACGACAATTTATTTAAACAATCTGAAAATCAAGAATGGCATTTGCTAGAACTATTTTAGAATGAAATGAAGGGATATACCCAAAATATCCAAAATAATTATAATAAAGTCATAAAATACGTATATTTATTTGTAATATAAGTGGCGTGCTTTCTCAAACAAGTTAGAATGCTCGCAGTTCTCTTATAGTCTTTACGCATTACGAGCGCGCTGCTTATCTGTTTACAGTTCCGACTACCCGGTGCCAACCTCTAAACTTGGCCCATAGCCGCAATCTCATAAATCATAATATAAACAAAAACTGGAATTATTATTTATTTATGCCAACAAACTTACTGTTGGTGTTTTTAAACACACAAGCCGTGTGTGGGCAAAGTTTAAGAGGTAGAACTGGAACTTAAAAATTCAATGCCACAACTGGGATTTGAACCACAGACCTTCCGCTTGCCGGGCGGAAGCTCTAACCACTGAGCTATTGTGACAAACTGCCAGAATGGCATTAAATTCTCAAGCCAGTTCGTATTTCGCCCGGCAAGCGAAAGGTCTGTGGTTCAAATCCCAGTTGTGGCATTGAATTTTTAAGTTCCAGTTCTACCTCTTAAAAACTGGAATGTTTGAAACATTTCTAACAATTTTCACCTTAATGCGAGGCCGTGTACCCAGGTGATTGCAGATGAAGTGATAAGCTAGATGAGATCTTTGTGTGAACTTACGCAAGTTTCCCAAACAAAACCATCTGCTTGCTTGTTAAGAAGTTAAGCTTGATTAGTAAACTTGGGTCTTCCGCATCACAAGAATGCGAGGGTTGGAGTTAATCTGGAGAGTAACACAGAATGCTATTTCCATCCTGTCTAAAATTATGGAATTATGTATAGGGTGTTTTACAAATCACTTCATGAAAATCAAGGACATATCAACAACCTTTTATTTTAATTTTGTAACATAATTGAGACATTTATGAATGCGAAAAATGCATACTTTACCCTCGGACGTCATTGGTAAATAAATACGCTACTGCAATTTAAATGTCGCGTGGGTTTTAATGTGAGCCGTGCATTCAAATCTTTTATCACCATTTTCTCGATATTGACATCTTCATCATTTTTCTTTCTATAAATGTTCCTAGCGAAGCAATCTTTTTATTGCATTAATGAAATTTGCTACACATGTTCTCAGGGACATAACAAATAAATTTTGCCCTGTATCTTATTGTCAGATTTATCTAAGCATATATTTTTAATTTTCAAACACAAAACTACAACGTTTAGGCAGAAATATATTTGTAATTTAAAAATCTGATGTGTTGCACTCACATATCTCCTTCGTGTTAGTTGAGATAAACATTTGTACAAATTATCTTATTGCTTATTTCCTTGTAGGTACAAGGAGAATGTTAGAATTCAGTAGACTTTGTGCGATAGTCAAATCTTTTAAAGCTTTGACATTCTGTTCCCTTTGCACGCTTAACATATAAAATAATGAACAACGATGTTCCATTTCGCGAAAGTTTTAAGTTTTCCAAAACTCACACACACAAATCTCCGAAATAGTTCACCGTACACGAAAATATATTTGGACTTAAATTGTGTATTTTAGCAAGATCTACATTTTTGTATAGTAAGATTTTGTCTATCTCTTACGGTTTACCAGTTATGCAAAAGTCATCCAGAGTAAATACGACTACAGCGGCTATAGGCAGAAAATTCAAAATATACGTTTCATTTGTCATAAAATTATCTCAAACATATGACATTTTAATCAGTCATTAGAGCCACTTTTAAGAAAATAAAAATTTTCGAAAAATTTTCCATCTAAAGGGTAGTTTAGGGTGGGGATGTTTTCTTCAAAATCTTCGTGTCGCATCCTTGAAAAACATTCAACTTAAATGCCAACTTTGGTTTCTAAATTACTTTTCGTTTTTGATTTATGCTGTTCACAGACTGACAGACACACACAAGGACCTTTTTCTAAAAATGTGTTTTTTTTTTTTTTGTTTTTTTTTGTTTTTTTTTTTTCAGGGGGCCTCAAAATATAAATTTCCGGAGGAATCTCGACATCGAATTTTTGGCTGGAGTACAATATTTCCTCTACTTACTATAAGCAGTAGAGAATATGAAAAGTGAAAGTGCAATAAATCCTTGTATTGCACAAATTACCTCTTGTCTCTGCAGGTTACAAGTGGAACTAATTTTAAAGCCGGCGTCTGCTACGTTACCGCAGCTGGACCTACATCAATCGTCGCACACATTGTATTGACAGGTGTTCCGTTGTTAACATGAGATACCCATTCTGAATGTAAATCATTCCCAGTCAAGCGTGTGATCGGCAGAATCAGACTTCTATTTGTGCCCCTGAGCTACGACAAATACGCCATCTAAGGGACGTGTGGAGAATGAAAGCCGTTATACCTACATATACGATACAATAATATAATATATAAAATAATATATGTATCACAATGTAACAAAATGACAATTCGACGAATCCCACTCCTGACACAAGTTTGGCAAAAACGACAAATGTAATCCAGTTACCTTTCTTTTGCTTTATTTTATTTTTCTTCTAAGTTTTTGTACAAAGACACAGTTCTCTTTTACTGACGTTAACACAGACTACGGTATTTAGTGCCATTACAACTCTCAACTTTTTTCTCTTCGTAACCTTGACTCAGTCCTTTCACGGTCTCTCATATACTAACCCCGACGACACAATCACTCAATACTCGTAAACACTTGTTCACATCGACGCGACGTATCTTTCAGCACCGCACACGCGCGCGCGCGCACGCACACACACACACACACACACACAGCTGCCTCGCACTCACTGACTCATGTCTGTAACCGCAACTCTTCTAACTCGTTCCTTATACAGCGAGGATGACGTGACACGGACCTCTCTCGAACTTCCACATACACGCCGGCCACCGGATGTCTCTCGAAAGTTCCAACAATCCTTTGTTAAGCCCTCATTGTTGTTAGTCATGTACAAACAGTTGCGCGAGGCAGTCTGACCTTGAGCGCATCTGTTGGCTCTGTGATGCAAAGCACCTAGCCCATATAAACATAGATTTTGACATACACTATGAAATTGATAAACTCCAACGCCGTTTGACGGAGCACCATGTAAATAAGCATCTTGTAAGTGTTCTTTCATGGAGAAAGTTTTTGTGCTATCCATTTTACTATGCAACGTATTACATTCACATGGTTTTCTCAAATCACGTTTCTTTAACGTAACACGTTCACGTGTCCTTCTACCCAAAACTTCAATGTCGAGAAATTGAGACACTCTTAATAAAAATGTGATGTGTTGCACTCACATGACTTTCCCTACTCTTGTACTAACCATTCTTACAAACTTTTATTCCTATATCTTCTTCGTGTTAGTTGAGATAAACATTTGTGCAAATTATCTTATTGCTTATTTCCTTGTAGTTGAAAGGGACATTTGAGCGACAGTCAAATGTTTTAAAGCTTTGAGATCATGTTCTCTTTGCACGCATAGCATATAAAAAATGAACAACAATGCTCGATTTCACAGAAAGTTCTAAGTTTTCCGAAACTGACACAAATAACGAGGAATATCTCTGAAATGGTTCACTCTACAAAAAACAAAAAAAAAAAAAAAAAACAAAAACAAAAAAAAAAAAAATATATATATATATATATATATATATATATATATATATATATATATATATATTGGGACATGAATTGTGTATTTTAGCAAGATCTACATTTCTTGTATAGTATGATTTGGTCTATCTCTAACGGTTTACCAGTTATGCAAAAGCCGTCCAGAGTAAATACGACTACAGGGGCTATAGCCAGAAAATTCAAGATATACATTTAATTTGTCATCAAAATATCTCAAATATATGGCATTTTAATCAAAATTGTTTGAGCCATTTTCAAGAAAATAAAAATTTTCGAAAAATGTTCCATGTAAAGGGTAGTTTGGGGTGGGACTGTTTTGTTCAAAATCTTCGTGTTGCATCCTGCAATGACACTAAATATAAATACCAACTTTGGTTACTAACCGACTTTTCGTTTTTGAGTTATGCTGTCCACAGACACGCACGCACACACACACACACACACACACACACACACACACACACACACACACACACACACACACACACACACACACACACACAGACGAACCTTTGTCTAAAAATGAGGTTATGTATTTTAATTTTTCGCAGTCCATGAATTGTGAATGGAATTTTTCGGAAATGTTTCTTGATTTTTTAGCAATAAGTTATTAGTTACTTGCTTCCCACGTTTTTGGTTTTCCTAAACGCCACTATTTGATATTCGACTGAACGTACAAGAATTATCGACAGTTATGCTCTCTTGTGATTGGTGGAAAAGTGCACTTTAATATGACCCATGAAAGTGCAGTTACCGCGAGTTAAGTACTACATTTGGGCATGCTGGATCATTTCCACTCTGATCATGATTATAAATGTTATGTTGCAATTAGGAATGCCTAGTTATAATTTAAGAGCCAGCGCCCAAGGCTCGTTTCGTTAATGCAACTTAAACTCGGAAGTTAACCAGCACGTGGCACGGCAATTGCCTCGTGCTGCCATCTGAACGACACTGATGTAAACTGCGTCCTATAATGTGATCAGAGCGTAGATAAATGTTGGCGAAGTGCACCCATTTTGTACTTACGAGAATTAAGAGTAATTAACCTGCACCGTATACCAGCTTCAGCTGCAAATTCAACCGCATTTGTTGAAAAGATTAATATATTATTGAGAATGCTAATGTACTTAACAGCAGAATTTGATATGTTGCACTCACATGACTTTCTCTACTCTTGTACTAAGCATTCTTACACACTCTTATTCCTGTATCTTCTTCGTGTTAGTTGAGATAAACATTTGTACAAATTATGTTATTGTTTTTTTCCTTGTAGGTACAAGAGGAATATGGGAATACAGTAGGCTTTGAGCGATCGTCAAATCTGTTAAAACTCGTTGCTATATCAAGATAAAAATGAATAACGACTTTCCATTTGAGGATAGTGTAAGTATTGCAAAATTAAGACAAATAAGCAATTTTTCCAGCGTTTACTCGAGTAGGTCTATATCTTACAGTTTACCACTTATGCAAAGGTAAATACGACTACAGGGGCTATAGCCAGAAAATTCAAGATATACATTTAATTTGTCATAAAAATATCTCAAACATATGACATTTTAATCAAAATTGTTAGAGCCATTTTCTTCAAAATCTTCGTGTCGCATCCTTCAAGGCTCTTAAACTTAAATACCAACTTTAGTTTTAAATCGACTAAAATACCAGGATCTTTAAATCTATTTTGGGTCGAGCGCAAAACTTCCTTAGTATACGTAGTACGGAAAGTAAAAAGGAATTTACTATAGCTAGAATTTACTAGTTACATCAGAAATGAACCTAAGACTTGTATCAGTTAAATACTTGAAGTAATGAAACACAGGAAAATGTCGGAAGAAAGTAGATTTCCTAGGAGAGCGTTTGGCTGAAAAAAGCAAGGAAAAAGCTAGCAGCGTGATCCTGTAAGGCAGGGAAAAATTGTGGCAGAAACTACTGCAGAAGGAAAAGGGAGAATGGAGAAAAAGACATAAGAAGATAACTAAATCATGCACCCGTCCAATTGACTGGAGGAATTCCCTAGCGATAGCTGCTGCTACTGCTGCTGGAAAAGATCGCTAGAGAAATGTAAAATGTTCCTGAGAAGAAACTAAAGAACATAAAACATGCAAATGGTGCCATTATTTAAAACATAGAGCGACAATACGTCACAAAAATATATGATAAAGAGAGGACAGACATATTAGTACTAGTCTATGTTTTCAAGAAAAGTCATTTCAAATTTATATTTACTATTTAAACAAAAATTGCGCGATTTTTCTTGTAGTAGGTATACTAAACGTTAAACCCAGAGGTCTCGTGTTCGATTCCGAGATGGAGGTGGGAAGTTGTTTAGGTACGATTATTCCTCATCCTGCCTACGATCTGGAAGTATGAATGTGTGTATGTGTGTAAATTTATTGTTATAACCCAAAATAATATCAATCTGATGTTCTGCACTCACATGACTTTCTCTACTCTTGTACTAACCATTCTTACAAATGCTTATTCCTTTATCTTCTTCGTGTTAGTTGAAATAAACATTTGCAGAAATTTTCTTATTGCTTATTTCCTTGTAGGTACAAGGAGAATATGAGAATGCAGTAGCCTTTGAGCGATAGTCAAATTTTTAAAAGCTTTCCGCTCTCTTTGCGCGGCTAACATGTAAAAAAATTAATAACGATAATCCGTTTGATGAACGTTTGTTTTCCAACACTCACACAGTGGTATAATTTAAAAAATGTAATTTTCGCATAAAAATTTCGTCTTAGAGTTCCTAATATTACACCACTGCTTGCTCGAACAAGCTCCCCCCCCCCCCCTTCTGCTATTACGCGCCGGTTAAGAAGGTTGGTAAAACTCCGCCTGAAGCAGTAGGGACTTCGTATATTGAACAACCAAGTGTATAAAAGGAGAACAAAACAACATAATGGGCGCACACATTTAAACACATATTGCGAAGTTCCCGGAGTGAAAACGACCAAAGCATCAGATCTACAGAATCACCTGAATGTGTTGGTAATTATTGCAGATCCCATTTGTTTTACTCATAAGTTATCTTCATAGCAGTTTACTGCTACCGTATTATTACTTTCTCTATTACGTATAGTTGACTAAAATGACATGTTTAACATATTTTTATGACAAATGAAATGTATATCTTGAATTTTCAGGTTGTAGTTCTGTTTACTCTGGATTACTTTTGAATAACTCTTAAAACGTAAGACTATACAAAAAATATAGATCTTGCTAAAACACACAATGTATGTCTAAATAAATTTTTTTGTAGTGTGAATCATTTCGGAGATATTCCTTGTTTGTGCCAGTTTTGGAGAACTTATACTTCCGTCAAATGGAACATCGTTGTTCCTGTTTTACATGTTAGCCGTGCAAAGAGAACGGAATCTCATAGCTTTGAAAATTTGACTATCGCTCAAAGCCTACTGTATTCCCATATTCTCCTTATACCTATAACAAAATAAACAAGATAATTTGTGCAAATGTTTATCTCAAGTAAGATGAAAAAGATATACGAGTTGGTTAGTACAAGAGTAGAGAAAGTCATGTGAGTGCAACACATCAGATAATTCTCGACGTTCATGAATAGGCCTAGGAAGTTCATGCATTTGCATGTTTTTTCATAAGGATTAAAAATGTATGCTTTTACATTATGTGCACGAATTATGGAATTTTCAGTTATTTAGACATGATTTTATGGTGCATATAACTGCATATTTTCTTGATTTTTGATAAATGCATATTATTTCAATATTATAGCCCCTATATTGCATATTTTAATGATTTTTATGCTTTTTTATTTTTTCATCTATAATATTTTTTATATTTGTAGCATTTCTGAGACAATGATTCTTTCCCATTGGTAGATAGATTTGTGTACGAAGATTGTTTTTGTTAAATCTCCTAAAAGAGTTAAGTTGTTTAGATCAACAGCACCTAATATCCGACTTCCTCCTGCACCAGTGTTAACTCGATGGGGAACATGGGTCGATGCAGTTTTATATTATGCTGAGCACATAGAAATGGCCGAAGAGGTTATTTATTCATTGGACTCGAAAGATGCTTCATCAATAGAAACTGTGCAAAATATTCTGTCATGCACTGGGTTAAAAGAGGATCTTAGTTTCATATCTGCCCATTTTTCTTTCTTACCAACAGCCATAACGACATTGGAAGCTGCAGGATCTCCTTTGCATGAATCACTTACTGTCTTTGAAAAAAACAATATGTGATCTAAGTTCGGTTCCTGGTAGCATAGGACAAAAAGCGAAAGAGAAAGTGAATTATGTAATTTCATAAAATTCTGGTTATAAACAGATGTGCGATATTCGAGACATCCTCAAAAGAAAACCATCTGTCACACCAAGAGACTTGACTCTCTCTCTCTGTGAAGCAGTTAACATCATTTAAATATGCCCCGATAACATCTTGTGACGTGGAGTTTTTCACGTTACAAAAGTGTTTTGCGAGACAACAGACGACGTTTTACTGTTGAAAATGTGTGCAAAGTGTTTGTTGTGAACTGCAATTTAGCAGTTAATAGAAGCAGCGGGACCACTTCTGCTTCAACCTCTATGGAATAAGGTAACTTTATTTATTACTTATACTAACTCGTCCTGTCTACTGCAAAGGGACATTAATTGTTTTAATTAAATAGTGCGTATTTCTTGGCATATTTTCAAGTTTTTAAGAGCATATTTGCATGCCTATTTCAGTGTTTCTTAGGGCATGAACTTCCGAGCCCTATTCATGAAGTTTGTCATGCTATATATATATCCTTAACAGACTCTGTGTGTCTGTTTCGTGAGGTTAATGCAGACACATTAGTGCCAATAAGGTTTGCGTTTGATAACACAGCTAATCAAACTCCAAATTATCTGCTCTTGGTTCGCTTTCAGAATAACGGAAGTAGCGCATGTCCGTGTCGCCACTGTCGCCAGCGTTATCGACAGAACGCTACGTCTGTCGTAAAGAGCCCATAATGCCACAAAAGACTGGGAACCTCATTTCCCAAGATATATGAGAATGGGCCTAGCCCCTTCTCCCCCAGCACAGCTTCACCAGCAATCTCCCAGAGACAGAGACAGCAGCTTAAAACCTACTTACTTTCATATCGTTATTTAACCACACGCCACGTGACGTCAAACAACAAAACACTAACCTCATTTCACCTTAGTGTACCTCTTTACTTTACGTGAAAATTAAACCTGGTGCTCATAACCTATACATAATATGTATTATTATTATTATTATTATTATTATTATTATTATTATTATTATTATTATTATTATTATTATTATTATTATTATTATTATTATTATTATTATTATTATTATTATTATTATTATTATTATTATTATTATTATTATTATTATTATTATTATTATTATTATTATTATTATTATTATTATTATTATTATTATTATTATTATTACCTGGGAATATTAGAATACAGTAGGCTTTGTGCGATAGTCACCTCTTTTGAAGCTTTGAGATTCTCTTCTCTTTGCACACTTACCATATAAAAAATGGACAACGATGATCCATTTCACGAACGTTTTAAGTTTTCCGAAACTCACACACATAACAAGGAATATCTCCGAAATGTTTCACCCTACAAGAAATTTTACTGAGACATAAATTGTGTATTTTAGCAAGATCTACATTTTTTGTATAGTATGATTTGGTCTATCTCTAACGGTTTACCAGTTATGCAAAAGTCGTCCAGAGTAAATACGACTACAGGGGCTATAGCCAGAAAATTCAAGATATACATTTCATTTGTCATCAAAATATCTCAAACATATGACATTTTAATCAAAATTGTTAGAGCCATTTTCAAGAAAATCAAACTCTTGGAAAAATTTTCCATGTAAAGGGTAGTTTAGGGTGGGACTATTTTCTTCAAAATCTTCTTGTGGCATCCTTGAAAGTCGTTATGCTTAAATACCAACTTTGGTTTTTAACCGACTTTTCGTTTTTGAGTTATGCTGTCCACAGACTGACAGACTGACACACACACACGGACCTTATTCTAAAAAAATTATTTTTTTTATTCAGGGGACCTCAAAACATGTATTTCCGGTGAAATCTCGACATCGAATTTTTGGGTGGAATACAATACTTCCTCTACTTACCAGTAAAGAAAGTAAAAATGAAAGAAAAAAATCTGATGTGTTGCACTCACATGACTTTCTCTACTCTTGTACTAACCATTCTCACAAACTCTTATTCCTATATCTTCTTCGTGTTAGTTGAGATAAACATTTGTACAAATTATCTTATTGCTTATTTCCTTGTAGGTACAAGGGGAATGTTAGAATACAGTAGGCCTTGTGCGATAGTCAAATCTTTTGAAGCTTTGAGATTCCGCTCTCTTTGGACTGTTAACAAAAATGAATAACGATGTTCTATTTGACAAAGGTTTAAGAATTCCAAAACTCGCACAAATAACAAGGAATATCTCCGAAATGGTTCACTTTAAAAACAAAATGATTTGGACTTAACTTGTGCTTTTTACCAAGATCTGCAATTTTGTACAGTAAGATTTTTTCTATCTCTTACAGTTTACCAGAGTAAATAGGACTACAGGGCCTGTGGATAGAAAATTCAAGATATACATTTCACTTCCCATAAAAATATCTAAAAAATTTTGGCATTTTAATCAAAATCATGAGAGCTATTTTCTGGAAAATAAACATTTTCAAAGAATTCACCATAGGGTGGCGGAATTTTCTTCAAAATCTTCGTGTCGAATCCTTAAAGGATACTAAATTTAAATACCAACTTTGGTTTTTAGCCTTCTAAACACCAGACCAGAAGGATTCTGTAAGAGGACCGAAAACCTCGTTCAGTTGGAATGAGTTGGTGCTTTTAGCGGTTTCCTTTATATTTACATCAAGTAAATACATACTGAGCTTGAAACTGGAAGATTCTAACATCAGAGGGTTGGTTAACGTTCCTAACAGGATCAAAGGATTACTGTTGGCAGACAGACTATCTCTCGCAATTCACGGGGCTGGTTTTATTTGAGTTCCGTGCTTCAACAGACATCACAGACATCCACACACCTGGATATTAACTCTTAAGTTCCACTTCTACAATTTGCAAGGATAAATAAAAAACGCTTTCTCTCTTCATGGTCTGTATCAGGGTTTTAACGTGTGTATTTTCTCTGGAGTATACTGAAAACATCACATAACATTTTTTAATATCATAGATGAAAGCCTGGAGCTGCTATTGCATTCTAGAGAATTTTCTGAACCATTAAAACGAAATAGTGAGCAAGCGATTAGATATACAAGTGTAAAAACTGTATCAGCTAATGAGGGCGATTTGGAAGAGAGCAAAGAGGGATAAAGTCGGATGTTTATGTTAACTAGGCTTTTTCTGTCGAGTTTAACCGCTGAGCTGGATTAATCCGCGGGGATTTGCGATCTTGAAGGGCCACTAGTGCGCTAAAACGGCATTGCATCGCTTGCTGACGCATAATTCATACTGTAACACAATCTGACAAAGTTTGTTAGCTTATTTCTTATTTCCCTTTCATTGCTAATAACTCTGGTCCCAAATAACAAACAGTAAGTACTCCCAAAACTGTTTCATTTTAATAACAAAAACTGCTCGACAACGTCCATAGAATAACAAAACTAATGAATACTTCCAGAGATCACACTCTGGGTTATCCTATAGTTCTAGACCTTCCCGTGAGATGACGTTGCGCGTATATTTAGACGCAAAAATTTATTCTTCTAGCAAAACAAATTACTAACTAATACTATTGTAGATTAAAACGGAACATTTAAATTACATTTAGAAATATTTTCGGTGTTTGAAAAAAAAGAAAATGTATCTAAACTACGTTTCTAGTTTGTGAGTTTCAAACAAACGAACTCTAAGCCAGTCTTCCAATACTTCTTAAAGAGGAATGAATGCAAATTGTCTGAATAGACAGGAGAATGCTCTGCATGAGTGGTCACGCAGCCGTTGTGAGAAGAGGATCGTTTGTTGGTGCGCGCGAGAAACGGTCACGTGAAACGGTTTGGCGGGATCATTGTCAACTGTCATAATTTTGGCGGGAAAGACGTATCCCGGGAGGATTGAAAGTGTAGTGTACAGACGTGTATATAGTGGTTTATTTTGTGTAACTTTTTTATGGAGTGTACATATCAATTCTTTCAAGTGAAGTGCAAACAGTGTTGTACATATGACTAAACAGTGTATATAATCTTCGTGTTTTCCTGTGTATATTATCTAACCAGTGCTTAATTTATGGTTAGTGACAGTGAAAGTGTTTGTGATATCCTTAGTGACAGGTATAGCGTGGGGTGCGCCTGGCGTTCCCCCGCGCGCAAGACAGTGAAAGAATGGCAGCAGCGGCACCACATGTTGCCGAGCCGAGCACCAGCGGCGCGCCAGCGCCTATATTTATAGACACCACCACAGCCGCAGCAGCACAGATCCAGCCCTCCCCACCCACATTGGCGGACGAGATGGAACACGAAGCACGCATACTGGAGGAAGAGCAGAAGGCAAGATCCCTTGCAAAACTAAAAAAGGAAGTGGAAGAGATTCAAGCAGAAATAACCTACTATACCGGAATACTATCAAATCTGGACGCAGACTCCATGAACTTTGGCAAATTCTCTCAGGACCTCGCGTACTGCTACAAGGAGTACGCCATAAAGAAGCGCGAACTGGTGAAACAGAGCGAGGGGTGGAAGATAGCGGCACCCAAGAAGAAAAGAACAAGAGACAGCGGCAGCGACTCTGATGGCGAACGCCCCCAGTCTTCTAATAACAAGAGGCAGTCACGACAATCCACACCGCCCCATCCCCTCGCTCTACGCAACTCGTTCACACCACTGGAGGTAGCAGAACGCGAGGAGTCGGACTTCCCAGCACTTCCCCCACCCAAACAGAATCCCATCACACAGTTCCACAAACCAAAGATCCCACCACACCAGAAGACCCCAACAAAAACCCGCCCCTCTCCTCTCCCCCCTAAGCCAGTCCCCTCCACCTCAACAGCCACAACTACACGCCCGACGACCTCTACAGAAGAAAATCAAAAGCCACCCAGGATTATCATACCGGACACAAAGCAGGCAGTAAAGGTACTACAACTACTAAGAAATAAACTCAACAATGGCTCATACAAAATACAAACAACAAGGGATTGCCTGAAACTCTTCCTTCAGAGGAAACAAGACGCCGTCCCTACAATGCAGCTCCTGACGAACGCCGGTGTCGAATGCTACAGCTTTACACCCAGAAGCGACCAGCCCCTGCGTTTCGTGATCAAACGCCTGCCTGCAGATCTGCAGGTGGATTACATAAAGGAGGACCTGGAGCAGAAGGGATACACCGGCGTTCAGGTGCGACAAATGGTGTCCCGCGGTAGGCCTCTTTCGAATTACCAGGTAAGCCTAGATAGAACCACTGATAACCAAAAGCTCATACAGGAAAGAGAAGTGTGCCATATGATGGTCACCGTGGAGGTCTTAAAAACCTTCCAAAACATCACGCAGTGTTTTAACTGCCAACAATTAGGCCACACCTTCAAAAATTGTCACATGACCTCTCGGTGTGTTCTTTGCGGTGGCCTCCACCGCCTAGCTGACTGCCCGAAGAAGGCCAAGGAGGACGCTGTACCCCACTGTGCGAACTGTGGGGAAGCGCATCCTGCCAGCTACAGGGGGTGCGAGACATTTAAGATGGAACGCCACCGCCGTCAACTGGCCGCCGCTGCCAGGAACTCTCCTGGTACTCAACCAGGGCCACGCCTCATTCGCCACCCGGCCCTGGTCCAAAACGGCACCTCTTTTGCAGGTGCCGCCGCAGGGATAAATGCACCTCAGCAACCACCAAATGGTCCCCCTCCACAACCCCAGCCCTCAGAGGCACCCACCAGTGACCTGGGAGGTTTGAAAGAAATATTCAGCCTCTTCAAGGATTTAAACCTCCCAGTTCTACTACCAAAGTTGCGGCCCATAATTGCAAGATTAAAAAGCTGCAACGATACCATGGAGAAGCTAGAAGCCATCATATGCTTGGTAACCACTCTCTTCGAGTAAATGGCAACTTCAAGGGGAGGCATAACTTTAACTCGCGCACTCCTGTGGAATGCAGATGGCATCCACAGGAAGCAACACGAACTTGAAAACTACCTGCGGCGTAACAAAATTGATGTCGCATTCATTTGCGAAACAAAATTACAGCACGAGCACACTTTTAAGCTCCAGGGGTACCAAATC
The DNA here is from genome assembly GCA_030765045.1 of Tenodera sinensis. Taxonomy (NCBI): domain Eukaryota; kingdom Metazoa; phylum Arthropoda; class Insecta; order Mantodea; family Mantidae; genus Tenodera; species Tenodera sinensis. The sequence continues at coordinate 16,102,858 of CM060967.1, read as the reverse complement.
TTTCGGAATGACAGAACTGGCAGACAGGGGGGAGGGACTGCTATTTTGCTCAGAAACACTGTTGCTCATGCTTCTGTTACGCTACCTGCAATGGCAGCGTTAGAGTGCACAGCACTTAAAACCCGTGTAAATAATCAAACGGTGATGCTGGTAGCGCTCTATCGGCCCCCCAACTCCTTAAATTTCATACATGACCTCGAACAAATCCTCGCTTTAGAGGAGCACGTTATAATTGCAGGAGATTTCAACGCTCGGCACCCCTGGTGGTTTTCACGCCGGGCAAACGCGGCTGGAAATCTCCTGGTTGAACTTATAACAGATAATGACGACTTAGAGGTACACCTTCCCCCAGATCCCACATTTTGGCACAAATCGGGGCACTTTGACCCCGAAATTTTGGACCTCGTACTAACAAAAAATGCGACACCTTTAATTAACTTTACAGTGTATCACAGCCTGGACTCTGACCACCTTCCCGTGCATTTCGATATACAGGGTGGCATTCCGGCCGGTGCCTCTGGGCCTCGAAGGAGGGCTGAGACCGACTGGAATAAGTTCACCATGGAAATGCACGGAATGGCGCAACCCAGACTGTCATACTATAGCGAGGCAGACATAGATGTCGCCATTGAAAACTTCACTGCCTCGCTACACACGGCCAAGAGAAGCGCTACCACTTACACCACAAGACCACCCGGTTTTTGCACGTACCCCGAGGTAGAGCAACTCATTGCGCGGAGACGACGCTTGACAAGACTGTGGCGATACACCCGTCAGCCTGAATATAAAATGCTAGCGAAATGGCTACGCAACATCATTCGCCACCAAATTAGACTTAATAAAACTGAACAGTGGGAAAACAAAATGCTGAGTACCACCCATTCGGACTCTTCCTTGTGGAAATTATTAAAGGCATTTAAAGTCTCCACGAACGTCAACTCCGCAACTGAGGCGCTGCACACTCATGGCGGCCTGCACTTCTCCGAAGAGGAGAAAGCCGAGGTCTTTGCTGACTGTCTTGAAGATAGATTCAGCGAAAACCCAGTTACCAACCGAGATATAGAACGGGAGGTACAGACATGGGTACAAACCTGGGTGGCGCAGAAGCAAGAGCAACAACTACCCATCATAACACCGCAGGAAGTTTACAAGCTCATTAGGAAATTACCTAATGGGAAAGCTGCCGGCCCAGACAAAGTGACTAATGAGGAACTTAAGCATCTCCCGAGAAAAGCCCTGGTGCAACTGACTAAAATTTTTAACGCCTGTCTGCAGCAAGGCTATTTCCCCTCTACCTGGAAACGAGCCAAGATAATTATGCTCCCAAAGCAAGGGAAAAGCACCAGGCAACCGCAAAACTACCGCCCCATTAGTCTTTTGTCTACTATTGGTAAATTGCTCGAAAAACTTATACTTTTTCGACTCCAAAAACAAGTTTCGGAATCTCATGAACTATCAAATTCACAGTTTGGTTTTCGAAAAGGACATTCTACTGATTTACAGCTTCTCAGACTAACTGATGACGTAACAGAGCAATTTAACAATGGGGCTTCAACGTTGGCGCTATTTCTGGACGTAGAAGCCGCATTCGACCGGTGCTGGCACAATGGCCTTATTTACAAACTGCACCACAATTTCCCGGCTCTTCAAAATTATCTATATTTGCTGCACAATTTTTTAGAAAAACGGAAATTTTACGTCCAAGTGGGCCGCTCCTCCTCACGGGAGAGAGTGATGCGGGCTGGCGTCCCACAAGGGGCAATTATGTCCCCCTTTTTGTACATATTATTCACCAATGATTTCCCAGTGGACGCCAGATGTAAGGTCGCCATGTATGCCGACGACACTGCAATATACAACCACCATAGAAATCCCCGTTTCGGCCTCGCAGAAATGCAACGTTATGTTAACAACTTCCTTTCATGGCAACATGACTGGAAAATCAAAATTAATCCCAACAAATGCCAGCTGATTCATTTCTCTAAGCGGCATCACACTTTGGCAATGGACCTAACGGTCGGTGGTCAGGTATTGCATTGCCGTCGGCAAGTTAAATACTTAGGGGTTACCTTGGACCGCACAATGTGCTGGTCCACCCACATAAAAAATAGCGCCAACAAAGGCAGACAGCGGCTAAAGTTATGCGCCCCCATCTTCCGCAGCAAACAGCTGCAACTGAAGTCCAAACTCGTCCTGTATAAAGCTTTTATTTTATCGGTAGTTCTATACGCGTGTGTGGCCTGGGCAAATGCCTCAAAAACCGCCCTGAAGACCATCCAAACCCTCCAAAACCTCTCCCTCCGAAAAATCCTCTCTGCTCCCATCCTAACCACTAATCAAACCCTTCACCAAGAAACCCAGATCCCTTCCATACCCGAGGCAATTACAAAAAGAGCCACTGCCGCGTGGGCGCGCATCAGAAACCACGACAATTATGTCATTGCCAATATCGGCAAAGGTGAGCCGAAGCATCGGAAGCATGCTCGTATTAAAATGTTTTAAACGTCACTCGGCTCACCGACTGATGCGCGTCCACGCAAACACGGCCCTAGGCCGCACACACGCTACCTTAGAGGCCTGCACCCCAGGGAACAGGTCAGGAGCTGCACCCTGCCCCGCCCAGGGTAACCGCGGAGTGTACATAGTGTATATAGAGTGTATATAGTTAACGTGTGTATATAGTCCTTTGTTATAATGCTGGGACGCATAGTTACGTGTGCCGAGCAAACATGTGCGAGCGGGACGCTCACTTGAAGTGCCCAATGTGCGTGCGTGTATGTATATGTGTGTGCGTGCATGAGGGCATATCACATTATATGCCAGAGTGAATGAGAGAATGCATGTGTGTAAAAAAATATGTATATAGCAAGAAAAAAGCGAAAAAAGACAAAAACAAAATATAAACACATACCCAAGAACTATACACAAGAGAACTGTTCTCGGTGGCCCAAAAGAGGGTCACTGTATGGGTTTTCTTAAAACCCAATGTATATTTGTTGTAAATATCAAAAAAATTGTAATCCAATGATAAATTAAGTCTGTACGCTGGGCCCCATGTACCAGCACCAGACAAAATTCTTTTAATAAAATAATCTGAATCTGAATCTGAATAGACAATCCCGGTAACGAAGGAGATGTCCCTTCAACAGCGAAAGCTGAATACATCACAGTCCTCCAAGATAAGCTTGGATTCTAAATTCAAAATTAAATGAACCTCCATATTTGGACCTTTACACCAGCAGTGCCCAACGGAAGTTGCACACTGATTAAGCAGCCGCTGAGGAGCAAAATCTTGCTGCCTCCTTATAACCTACTACCTCAAACTTCACCCGCCACCCTGCAAAATCCTATATCCTGTCATAAAGTGGTTAAGCCCTAAAAGGGCAGGTACACGTATGACACACCTCGGGCTGATCTCAGCCTGCCAGATAGCGTCGTCGTCGTGAATAGATTTCGACCGTTGGAGTGAAAAGTGGAGAATGGCTATTAGTCCGGGGAAAAGCTCCGCTCTCCTCCTTGGTAAGGTTCGCAATTGGCGGCCGGATCGGTCACTTCGGCTCAAGCGGAGAAATATCCCATGGGTAACCTCTGCCAAATACTTAGGCGTTGCCCTCGATCGCGGGCTAACATACGCCCCACACGTCCGCGCAAAGGCCAAAGTTGGTCACGCTGCGCTCAGACAGCTCTACCCTATCCTCAAATCTACTATGCCCAACCACCTTAAATTAAGGATTTACCGGGCCATCATTCCGCCCATGATCCTTAATGGCTGCGAAGCCTGGGGATCAGCTGCACCTTCACACATCATCAAACTTCAGTCGGTGCAGAACAGGGCTCTAAGAATGATCTTCAATACCGGACGTAGATTCCCGTCTCACATCCTACATACCCAAACAGGACTTCCCTACATCGAGGACTTGGTAAAGGAGCGATCCCGAACCATGTACTCGAAAATCAACTCCCACACCAATCAGCTGGTACGGGTATTAGGTCAATATGACCACTTAGCACCTAGAAGGAAGAAAAGCTACCGCTTACCCAAGGACGTCCTTGGATAAGGGTAACGCCACTCCCATCCTCCAACACATCATTACCCATCACCTATTCCTGCCCCCTTTCTGTATCCTGAATTAGGTATACAGAAAGAAACCTTTGCCCAGAACAAACACGCACGACAATACACGGACAACCTCCCATATCGCACAGATAAAGCCGCAGAAGCGGCTAGGTGCTGTGCGAAAAGACACACCGTACAGGAGAACCTGTACGACCTGATTACGGTTCCGGTTCTGGTTCTGGTTCTGAATAGATTGAATTTTTTACCTAACATCTGAACTAAACGCGAAATTGAGTTCCCAACTTAAATGTTATGGATCAGTAGAATCCATTTCTCGAAACATATACGCCATAACATATATTACCGGTGAAATCTCGACATTTGAGTGGAATACAATACTTCCTCTACTTTCTATACGTAGTAGAGAAAGTGAAAAAGCGATCGCGTGTCGTGAGCTAATTGCGTTGCTTTTTCTAATTAGATAAAGTCAGCAGTGCGGCGATATGGAGAGTCACAAAGGCGTGGTCCGGTTCCTATACGTCACATTCATGATTTAACAGCGCACAGGGCTGTAGTAATCTCATAATGCAAACAAAAAACTGATGAAATCTCCGCTATCACATAACACACGCATTAGATTATGCCATCAAGTAAAAGCGTTATAAATAAGTTAGTATTAGAGCTCTTACCATTATGAACAGAAACAAATGGACGGAAACCCAATATGCACCATGTTAGGGGCATACATAGAGATAATGTATTAAATAGTACTTTAACTTTTTTACATTCTGTATACGTTTATGTCTATTTTCAGTAATGTGGTCTGTTTATCTATTCGAGTGACTGTTGTGTTTCAACACCGCCACAGATATTCGAAACATGCAGGAGGATGAGGTTTGCATGAGCTTCAATAATTTTATGAGCATGATTAAGCCTAAAGCATGGTAAAGGCATGCCGCAATGCCCCTGTATATCCGTCATTAGTTTCCATTGAATTTCCGAAGTGGTCGGCGGAGAGATTTTCTGGCCATGAACGCTTGATGGACCGATATACACGGCAGGGGTAAAAGGTCAGAGGGCACAGGGGTTCAACAGTCCGTAAAAATCCCCACGCAGCGCTTTACCACACAAGCTTTACATTTAAATCGCTGCCACTGTCGGTTGGTAACACTGACCAGGGTATCATAAACTCCAGTACAAAGATTGCCAAAGAAAATCTCTCTGCGCCTGCGGTCTATGTCACATAATTTATCAACGTACTTGTACCCTTGCACCTAAAACAGACGCTACAATGGCCACATCTTGAAGCGATGATTCCAACGGCACCAAAATAACTAATTATATATCAATAATTAAAAGAATTTAACCAAATTTTAGAATATTTGTCCCAGGCAAAGTTGGTATTGTTGGGAAGCCGTAGAAGAATAATATAAATGTTGTGATTTTTGTAAACGCAGAAAAATAACACTTAAAAACACATCGAGGTCTTGGAAGGTTTCCTAAGAAAATGTTGAGAAAAACAGTTGTTGGAACTATTGTGTATTCAAATGTGGCGGTGAGGAAGTCAAGAAACTCCTTTATATTGCGAGGGTTGAGTCCCAGATTCTCAACACAGGATGGCGCATCCCCAACGTCCAAAAGGTATTGTTAAAATTTGTAAAAGGTTCAAAAACACCAAACACCTTAAAGTTATCCCCGGTAACGGAAACTGTCAGCGATTTTGTATATCAATAATCTCTTGAAACGGTCTCACTTGTATTACGACAATTTGACACGATAGAACATGTTCTTTTTAACTGATCTATTTATATGTTGATATTGGATGGTTTAGGTTCACTGGGTCCGTCAAGCAGCACTGCGATCGCCTTTTAGACTTTCCGCTATTTTGTTCCGCGATCGGATTCTAGGACGTTTTTGTCACAGCTTGGAGTTAATAGCACATGAAAATTCCGCGCTTATTGAGAAAACGTATTTAAAGGTATAATTGACAAATATTCATTGTACAAATGCGTAAGTTGCAGTTTTGAAGTCAGTATTTTACATGATTTGTCATGAATTCCAATTATGTATACACGTCGTTCTATAACCTACAAAATTTAATATATTCTTATTATTATTTATTGAAGTACGCTTTTAAAGTGTAATTAAACAATATACATTGTGCAAATTGTGCACAAAATCATCTATTTATAAATTCATGCAACCATAAAGTTTTTATGGAATTTTCACATGTTTCATTTATTAGCGCCTTTAATTCTTATATTGCTTTAAAAAATTGACACAGAGATTTTGTCAAAAATATATATTTTGAGGAGTCGGATGTCAAAAACTAATCTAATGTACCGCACTCACATGACTTTCTCGACTGTTTTCTTTATTAGATTTAGAGGGCCTCAAAACATGTATTTCGGCGAATTCTCACGATCAAATTTTTGGGCCGAATACAACACTTCTCTGTAAGTACAAAATAGAGAAAGTAGGAATAGATTTATCAGTCCAAGATGATAGCGAACTTGCAGCTTCTCTCAGAATACAGCTGATAATACCGGTTTAAGACGTTCACTCTGCATACAGAATGTGACCTGTGTGGTTCTTGAAGCGAATCGAATTATAAATGGCATGGAAAACGCACTGAATGCATTACCAATGAAACGCTGGTAAAAGCGAAATTGCTCGCCAGGGAATGTAACCTCTGCAAACGCGCTAGCTAGCCGATTAAATTTCCCTCTATATGGTAAACTGAGGTAGAATACGACCAACATTAATATGAATACATTCCTGATAACTGTTAGACAATAATATTCGGAATATGCGCACTTCATATTCAACGAATAGCAGCGCATTTCCCACACTAGATCTAATGCTGCAATCTAGTTACTCTACGTTAAACATAGAGCAAAATGGCTCCACTCTCGGGAGGTCACGTGTTCATTCTAGTCGACAGCCCACTTTCACCTGGAGTTTTTCGTGGTTTTCTCTGGCCTTTAGGCGAATGTTATGTTGGTATCTACCTACCCTTTCCCCCCCCCCCTCCCCTCCAATAATCTTTCACTTCGTTTACTTCTCATATTGCATGTGTTCCTCAACTTCCCATTCTATATTGGACGTGAAAGACCGCTTAATTTTGCTCAAAGGCCCCTTTATCAAGCCCCTTTTACATGCCCTAAATGTTCGCTATGGAACCAACGGCTTTACTTTCCTGCCGAAGAAAGCCATGTCCATTGTCCTTCGCCGTCTTTGAACCCACGACCTTGGGATCCGCGGCCAGCGTCACAATACAAAGAAATACAAGTCTTAAAGCTATCCAATATATATGGAAGAAGTTATTGCAGCATTAGTGATTGCCGAAACGTTGTTTTTATTGCGGTCACTTTTGAAGTTCTTTTGTAAAGTGATAAGTCATTTGTTTTTCTTGCGGACATATCTTAATCTTAACTTATGCCTACGATGTAGGTAAATGAATAAAAGTGTAATGAAAGTTTATCATTCTGAAGAAGCAAATAGACGAAGTAACTTTTGTAAGGGTGGTTTGTAACAGAGTGAATAGAGGAATTCATGTGAATACGACATATCAGACTTTCAACTTTCTTGTGGTGTCATCTGTTGTTTCCCTAAGAAGTACAAGGGGGAGTACTGAGCAAGCAGTAGAGAGTGCAGACGTGTGCCGAGAACGCTCCAGTGAGTAAGAGGAAAAACGACACAAACAACATGGGAACTACAAAACATCAAAGAGAAAATGCGAAAATCTGATATGTTGCACTCACATGACTTTCTCTTCTCTTGTACTAACCATTCTTACAAACTCTTATTCCTACATCTTCTTCGTGTTAGTTGAGATAAACATTTGTACAAATTATCTTATTGCTTATTTCCTTGTAGGTACAAGGGGAATGTTAGAATACAGTAGGCTTTGTGCGATAGTCAAATGTTTGAGATTGTTGTCTTTGCACACTTAACATATAAAAAATGAACAAGCTTGTTGCATTTCGCTAAAGTTCTAAGTTTTCCGAAACTCACACACATAACAAGGAATATCTCCGAAATGGTTCACCCTACAAGAAAATTTATTGAGACATAAATTGTGTATTTTAGCAAGATCTACATTTTTTGTATAGTATAATTTGGTCTATCTCTAACGGTTTACCAGTTATGCAAAAGTCGTCCAGAGTAAATACGACTACAGGGGCTATAGCCAGAAAATTCAAGATATACATTTCATTTGTCATCAAAATATCTCAAACATATGACATTTTAATCAAAATCGTTAGAGCCATTTTCAAGAAAATCAAAATTTTCGAAAAATCTTCAATGTAAAGGGTAGTGCAGGGTGGGTCTATTTTCTTCAAAATCTTCGTGTCGCATCCTTGAAAGACATTAAACTTAAATACCAACTTTGGTTTTTAACTGACTTTTCGTTTTTGATTTATGCTGTCCACAGACTGACACACAGACACACACACGGACCTTTTTCTAAAAATGCTTTTTTTGGATTCAGGGCCTCAAAACACATATTTCCGGTGAAATCTCGACATCGAATTTTTGGGTGGAATACAATACTTCCCCTACTTACCAGTAGAGAAAGTAAAAATGAACAACGATGATGCATTTCACAAAATTTTTATTTTTCGAAACTCACACACATAACAAGGAATATCTCTGAAATGGTTCACCCTACAAGAAATGTATACGCTTTGGTACTCAAAAATTTATATTAAAGAAGTGCAACAACAGCCCTAGGCATTATTTGGGCCGTTATTTTCAATTATGTAGGCATAAAATAGACCATTTATAACGTGGAATATTTCTGTGAATATTTAAAATCAATGTTTACATATTGAGGGATAATTCGATAACCATATGAAAGCTTATTGGACCTGATGGGTCGTAAATCGAATGAAGGGCGTTAATATAGATATATTTGCATACGATAATAAAATGTTACTGACATTAATGGACCTACTGCTCTTTTAATGCAATAAATCAGAGTGAAAATTACAGCACAGCCAGCGATGGATGCATACACAAGTTCTACTTAGGTTTTGTTTGTCGTGCAGTGTTTACATTATTGCTCCAAGGTAGTAGCGTTCCTCTGCAGTTTTAATTTCGATGACTATGTGTACTTGGGCCCTAGGGTGTAGTTAACACAGGAACTCTGCTGGCAAAAAATACGTTTGTGATGGTTCAGTCATTGTAAGTAAGTACAAGGAGCAATTTCAGAAATAGCTTCCTTGCCAAACAACTGAATGTGTATGCTTTCGTCATCAAGACAAGAAAACAGCGCCAACATTGGTAGAATGTTGATACAGTTGTTCAATTTTTGCACATAACTACTCATGTGAAACAAATGAGAATGCAAGGATGGGCTAATAATTATATTTACATAACTATGGGTATGTAACCAGCAATTTTGTAGCAGTTTACAAGTTGAGAGAAGCCATCTTTGTTGTCTGGACGTAGTTGTTTGTTTTATATTCAAGAGGTCGCGGTTTCGAATCTTGGTAGGGCGAGTTATCCAGATGAGGTTTTCTTCCGAGGCAAGTATTCGAGATCTGATAAGTAACTTACAGTTCGTGGTTAGCCGCAATACTTGAAATAGCCGTAAAAAGCAATAATAAATCAAAATTGCTTTTCCATATTATATTACACATTAAAAAAATGAATTCTCTATGTGAACAAATGAGAAGCTATATCTATGTTGTATTATATAGGCCTAATAGTTTCTATATTTCATGTGAAAATCTAGGATCCACTTCAACATGTACTGAAGAAATGAAAAGAATTGAATCACTTCATGTTAACATGTCCAATTAAAAAATAATTCATACGTTTGTATATTTTTAGGTTAGGATGTTGTTGGGTGTGACGTCATTTCCTACTGGTACCAGTTTCAGGCTTGTTGCCGTGGTAATTGATAAATGAATTGTAAATTTAGCTTACCCTACAAAATATATGTTAGCAATGATTTATTTAACCATTAATTATTGTGTTAAAGATAACAAAAAGGTAGAAGAACAGAAATTCCATAAGCTACAGAAATCATGAATCCTTACTTTGCAGATTACACTATATAAGGTTCCTCCAGTATAATGTAATGGATGTGGTAGATTTTACTGTTGTGGTGGTCATATTTCGCAAGGACGCCGAAGGCTAAATCCAATGACAAGGAGATATTATCGCTTTTCACATAGTCCCCTATCCAGGATGCTGCGAAAACAGGAAACTTTAAGTTTAGCACACTGTTAAAAGACACACTCCACTCATGACAGACACAAACCTGATAGCTTCAAGGTATTCCGCAGTTACGCATTACGGAAAGACGTATCTTTCATAAATATCGTCTGCCAGGAGGCTGCATTAAAGGAAAGTGACATTATCAGAGCCAGAATTTATACCAACTAAATTTACTAAGTCAAGAAACTTTCTACACGACATTTCGGATACGATAAGGAAAGAACAAACACAAAACTGACTTCCTCTACTGATTGGTAACATCGATATAATCTAATGTTTCAAATTTCACATTTATATTGTAATAAAAACGAAAAAATCGCAGTCTAGTGTTTTTTTTCCTGACCTTATTTGCTACTAAAATTTTGTACAAACATTTGCCATAAAAATAGCTAAAACATATGGGATTTTAATAAACATTGTTACAGCATTTTTGAGAAAATCAAAATTTTCCATGTAAAGAGTAGTTTAGGGTGGAGTAATTTTGTTCAAAATCTTTGTCTCATTCCTGAAAAAAAAAACCACGGAACTTTTTCTAAAATTCTTTTTTTTTTATTCTGGGGTCCTCAAAACACATTTCCGGTGAAATCTCGACATTCAATTTTTGGGTGGAATACAATATTTCCTCTACTTACTAGTAGAGAAAGTAAAAATTTTGAATAACATACCATTTTGGCGCCGATACTAAATTCATTTGCAGCCTAACACATAACAATATATTCACAAATATTAACAATGCATTGTATAAATTATGCAGCTGGCACTGTTACTTTGAGGAAAAAAATATTGGAAAATTTGTTCTAGTAAATTCATACATGCAAAAAGCAAATAGATAACTGTTGATGGTATATTTATATGGCCCATTTATTAATTCGCGCAGTAAATCCACAATAGCTATAATTTACCCGATAAACAGGAATCCTAACATGTTTATAGTTCCCTGAATTTGTAAACGTTGCGGAAATACTAACAATCCATTAAATTAATTAATGCCTTATTTGACTCCGGGTTCCGGAGTGATTTAACTGCTGGAAGTAACGGTTGCATTTCTGCCACTGCGGGTCCATGAATTTTACCTTTTCTCTCAAGGTAAGAATAGAAAACGCGCGACGGAAACCATATAAAGGAGAAAAGAGGAATAACTTAAAGTCAACTTTGACTTCGTTTGGAAATATTTGCATAATATCTCCAGCCGTATAAATCCGAGCAGTTATTTCCAGTGGATATTAAAGTCTTATCTGGATTTTTAGGTTGTTTTCACGAATATTTCACTTAAAAACGTTTCAAATTTGCCTTACACTAAATTGTTAATGGTACTTCAATGGGAATAAACGTTTTGTAGCCCTCTGAATCCAAAAAGCAAGAACTGTGTGTGTGTGTGTGTGTGTGTGTGTGTGTGTGTGTGTGTGTGTGTGTGTGTGTGTGTGTGTGTGTGTGTGTGTGTGTGTGTGTGTGTGTCATAACCCAATAGTATTTAGCTTGGGGCACAAAGATTTTTTTTAGAAAATCCTTCCCTTCACTAAACTCCCCTCCACATGGAAACATTTTGGAAAATTTTCATTTTCTCAAAAATGGTTACAAAGATTTTCATTAAAATACCACAGAGACCGCGCCGTGGTCGAATGGATAGACTATTCGCCTCTCACCGTGGTGGTGGACAAAGCGGCGCAGGGGTTAATGATCGTTGCAATTAACAGTGTGTTAACTAACAAAATGTTTATTTTAACAGCGACGGCTTTTGCGCAGCACTCCATCGTATTTATTTAGTTTTAGAGCCTTAGTGTTATGAGAGCTATTAAGTCCAACTAATAGCTTCCTACTCAGTGAAATTAAAGGAAATGTTTGGATTGTTACATGCACGTAAACCTACTGAGATATGGAAGTGATTGTCACGTATCTTGTTTTAATTTCCCAGGAGGTAAAGCACGCCGATTACTTCGGTGGGAAACAGATTGTGACTCTGCGACACACATGCTAATTTGTGTTAGCAACTGGGATTTCTCCAATAGAAACCTGGGTACATACTCCATTAGACATGAGCATTAAATTATTTCTATATAGCACTATTTAATTTTTCCTTCTTTACAGTGTGAGGTGAACATTCTACCAAAAGCGGTATTCCTTTTACTTTCGCTACCCCATAGTAGGCTTTGAGCGACAGTCAAATCTCTTTGCACAGCTAAGATATAAACAAACGAATCACGATCTTCCATTTGACGAAAGTTTCTTTTCCAAAACTCACACAAATAACAAGGAATATCTCCGAAATGGTTCACTCCACAAAAACAAAAAATTAATTCCAACGTAAATTGTGTGTTTTAGCTAGATCCACATTTATTATATAGTAAGATTTGGTCTATCTCTAACGGTTATGCAAAAGTCATCCAGAGTCAATAGGGCTACATGGGCTATAGCCAGAAGATTCAAGATATTATTTCATTTGTCATACAAATACCTTAAACATATAGCATTTTAATCAAAATCGTTAGTCATTTTCAAGAAAATCAAAATTTTCGAAAAATTTTCCATGTGAAGGGTAGTTTAGGGTGGGGCTATTTTCTTCAAAATCTTCGTGTCGCATCCTTGAAAGACATTAAACTTAAATACCAACCTTGGTTTTTAACCAACCTCTCGTTTTTCCACCCAAAAATTCGATGTCGAGATTTCACCGGAAATATGTTTTGAGGACCCCTGAATCCAAAAAAAGCATTTTTAGAAAAAGGTCCGTGTGTGTCTGTGTGTCAGTCTGTCAGTCTGTGGACAGCATAACCCAAAAACGAAAAGTCGGTTAAAAACCAAAGTTGGTATTTAAGTTTAATGTCTTTCAAGGATGCGACACGAAGATTTTGAAGAAAATAGCCCCACCCTAAACTACCCTTTACATGGAAAATGTTTCGAAAATTTTGATTTTCTTGAAAATGGCTCTAACGATTTTGATTAAAATGTCATATGTTTGAGATATTTTGATGACAAATGAAATATATCTTGAATTTTCTGGCTATAGCTCCTGTAGTCGTATTTACTCTGGACGACTTTTGCATAACTGGTAAACCGTTAGAGATAGACCAAATTATACTATACAAAAAAATGTAGACCTTGGTAAAATACACAATTTATGTCTCAATAAATTTTCTTGTAGGGTGAACCATTTCGGAGATATTCCTTGTTATGTGTGTGAGTTTCGGAAAACTTACAACTTTCGTAAAATGGATCATCTTTGTTCATTTTTTTATATGTTGAGTGTGCAAAGACAGCAGAATCTCAAACATTTGACTATCGCACAAAGCCTACTGTAGCCTAATATTCCCTTTGCACCTACAAGGAAATAAGCAATAAGATAATTTGTACAAATCTTTATCTCAACTAACACGAAGAAGATATAGGAATAAGAGTTTGCAAGAATGGTTAGTACAAGAGTAGAGAAAGTCATGTGAGTGCAACACATCAGATTTTTTATTCCGGGGCCTCTCATATATTTCCGGTGAAATTTCGATCTCCAATTTTAGGCGGAATAGAACACTTCCACTACTTACTATACTCAGTAGAAAAAGTAAAAAGCGATTAACAAAATGGCAACAGCCATAGAACAATAAAGGTAATTAATATTTCCAGCATTGCCCGTCATACGGCGTTGAATCTTGCATAGCTCTTCTATGTCGGCCCAAATGTTCCAGTTGTGGATGGGTTCTTAAACCTACCTCGCTCACTCACTCACTCACTCACTCACTCACTCACTCACTCACTCACTCACTCACTCACTCACTCACTCACTCACTCACTCACTCACTCTATGTCGGCAGTCAACGTATCAGTGCAGTTTTTAGCGCACAGTTCTAAAGTTAATTTTTTCCATGCTTTTCATCGTTCCTTATAAACAACATTGTTAATTAGCATTCATTGTTTAATATCGTAAAAGTTTAGCTACACGAGATTAATAAGCTGCCCTCAAAACACAGTAAGTGGCACTTACATGTTCGTTTTTTATCAATCACATGGTTAAAATCAAATTTGCTGCTAATTAGGGGTTTAGGAAGAGCTAATTCAAGTTTTCCACTTGATTTGTTTTCGAGGGGTTGCAGATTATTTTCCATCATTAATGCAAGGCTTCATTAACTGCCGTTGAAAAGTGATTACGATAAGTGCCAATACGGATTTCAATTTTCAGAAAAACACGCCTTGTTGACGGGGTACGTACGTTTTATTCGAAAGGTCAGAGGTGAAGGGAATCTAAAGAATTGCTTGCAGCGATGCCAGGGGAAGTTTACCTGCAGCGAGCGGATTGCAGGAGATTCGAAACTCTGGGTAAAGTGGTGGGTACAGGGAACAAATATAGGAGCCCCATAAACGTTTTAAAAATGCACACCTCGAAGTGCCCTTGCATATTTAACTGCTTCTATAATGTGGTTTAGTTCTCTGGCGCGTCAAATCCCCGCTATGGGGGATTATGCCTTCATAATTTAAAATATTCTGTAAAACATATTCTTAAGCTGTATCACTGAGCATTACTGCCAAGAGGTATCCAATTTCTCATGTTAAAGCATACTGGGGTTACAGTCTGCCGAGTTCAACCCAATTCGGAAACTATTGGAAAGAATAACGTTGAATGTACAGTCCGATGTATTTATAGAAACGTCAAGGTGCTAAGGGTGCACTACATTAGCTTGAAGGGGTTGCAAACCCTCCCCTATGACATTTAAATTTCAACAATAAGCTTTGTTGGAGGTAACGAAAGAAGTAGCCATTGCACTTAACGGCAGAAAAGCTTTGAAGACCAGCTGGCATGCAATAATTTGAGCTCGTGTTATTGCTAAAAGGTACAAGCACACTGTGTTTCTGCAAATAGAACCATTAACCTAAATCTCATGTTTCTATATAGCCGAGTGAGTAATCCACCCTCTGTGGGAAATGACCAAACGGCTAAAAGAAGACCGATAGACAGAGAAGAGAAAAGCCTGACGCAATAGCTTATGGGTCACTAATAAAAAATGCGATGTGATGCACTCACATGACTTTCTCTACTCCTGAACTAACCAAACTCTTATTCCTATATCTTCTTCGTGTTAGTTGAGGTTTTAAATATTTTAAAGCTTTGAAATTCCAGTATAAGTCTTGCCAAACTCGCACAAATAACAAGGAATATCTCCGAAATGGTTCACTCTACAAAAAAATGCCTGTGGACACTAATAACTGAAAAACGAAAGGTCGGTTAAAAACCAAAGTTGGTATTTAAGCTTAATATCTTTCAAGGATGCGACACGAAGATTTTGAAGAAAATTCTTCAACCCTAAACTACCCTTTACATGGAAAATTTTTCGAAAATTATGATTTTCTTGAAAATGGCTCTAACGATTTTGATTAAAATGTCATATGTTTAAGATATTTGTATGACAAATGAAATGTATATCTTCAATTTTCTGGCTATAGCCCCTGTAGTCGTATTTACTCTGTACGGCTTTTGCATAACTGGTAAACCGTTACAGATAGACCAAATCATACTATACAAAAATGTAGATCTTGCTAAAATACACAATTTATGTCTCAATAAATTTTCTTGTAGGGTGAACCATTTCGGAGATATTGCTTTTTATTTGTGTCACTTTCGGAAAACTTAAAACTTTCGTGAAATGGAATATCGCTGTTCTTTTTATATATTAAGTGTGCAAAGAGAACGGAATCTCAAAGGTTTAAAACATTTGACTATCGGTCAAAGCCTACTGTATTCTAATATTCCCCTTGTACCTACAAGGAAATAAGCAATAAGATAATTTGTACAAATGTTTATCTCAACTAACACGAAGAAGATATAGGAATAAGAGTTTGTAAGAATGGTTAGTACAAGAGCAGAGAAAGTCATGTGAGTGCTACACATTAGATTTTTTGACAAACGATGATCCCAGCAAACGATGTAACTGTCTACTAACATGACCAGATCTGTCAACTGAAATAACACTAATCGCTATGCAGCTCATTATGATGCATGCCCCACTGTTGTCCGTTTCTAATTACTCGCGTTAATGAGCACGCCATAACAAAAAGGTTAGATGCGTAAACCATAATTATGGTGGAGATGAGAGAGTGGGTATATAAGGGAGGGCTATTCTGTTAACATAACATGGGTTTAAGTGTGACAAATGAACGACAGTATAGTAACCTATAAAACCCATTTTATGGCCCATTTCAGGCTCGACACGTCTGCTGCAGTGAGTCACACTCGAGCTGGTTTAATCTGGTGCGTGCCTCGCGCTTCAGGTGTCAGATAGTCCCTATGACTCATATTCAACCACTGCAGCGGCTCAAAGCGCGGTGCCACAGGGAGCAACTTTGAGTTCAAGCTTACATGGATTCGTTAATACTGCGACTAATAACAAAAATCAGTCCGGTTACTTTCCTATCACCTTAGTATATTCTACAGGTTTACCACTATTTCTCATAACCTTACCCAGGCCTTTTAGTGTCTTTCTTCACTTCCTCTGTCTTTCATGAATTAATTACGATGATGTAATCACTGGCGACCTTCGTGGAATCGTCTTATGACGTATCAACGCGACGACACACTGCTCTGCTCTTCTCTGGTCTCCTTATACACTGGGGATGACGTCACATGGACCTTTCTCGAGTCCCACACAGGCACTGGAAATAACTCGCCTAGAAATCTCGCGAACGTTTCTTGAAATCCCTTTTCTTTCCGCCGTTTCGATTGTTGAAGTCACGTACACACAGCAGTCGCACGAGGCAGGCTAACCTTGAACGTCTTTGCCCACTCGCCGGCCGACATATGGCTGAAGTAACTTGCCCCGTCCGTCTCCCGTTTTGCGCTGCTTGTAAACGCATGTAGGTGCAATCAAAATAAATGAATAAACTTTAAATGTTTAAATTCAAATTAATAACAAAGAAAATATCGGAAATGGTTAACTTTTGTTTTAGCGAGCTCTAAACTTGTTACGGTGGACAAAAATAATTCAGAATAAAGAGGACTTCAGTGACTCTTCCCAGAAAATTGAAGAAATAAATTTAATTTGTCACGAAAATGATTAAGGTTTAAGAAAATCAAAACTTTCGAAGATTTCTGCTGCGAGATTTTGTTGAAAATCTTTCTATGGGGTCCCTGGAAGCTAAATAACTTTGGTGGTTTTCATTTTTGAGTTAAGCTGCTTAGGACGCACGCGTACCACACACACACACACACGCGCGCGCGCGCGCGCACGCACGCACGCGCACACACACACCTTTGTGTAAAAATGCTGTTTTGGATAAAGGGGACCTCAAAATATGTATTTATACTGAAATTTCGGTATACAACTTTTGGGTAAAATACACTAGTAAATAAAATAAAAGCCATCCAAAAATCCACTTCCTTCACAAGATCTGTCATTTATGTTGCACTTCAGTGGCCAGTAGTTTCTTTCAGTGCAGTTAATTACCGTGAGGAAGAATCGATTCCGAGTGCCTCACTAATGAGTCCTTAGTGCACCATCTGCATATGCACTTGGGACTTTTTATTCCTACACAGCCACTGAGCTCGCACAAATTAACTTACGCCGTTAAATGTGGGTCACAGAATCTCCCAGATATCTTCTTAAATGCCACACTTGTTGTTGGAGTGGACATCTCTCAGCAGTCTGATAATGGCATCAAACTCTTGCAGCCGCAGAAGTATTCAACTATATAACAGTAGTTCTCTTGTCACATACGTCACTTCACTGTATCTATCAATTTTTATTGGTCTGTCGAAAAGAAACCATCTTAAAGTTCTTTACTTCTAATTTTGTACTAAATCAGTATTAGAACAATCATATGCTAGTATTTGCCATACTAAATATACGTAGTATAGCAATTAAGAGCAAAGAAAAAAAACATTGTGACAAAATGGCAGATTCCACTTCTGACACCATTGTGAAAATGACAAGTTCAGTAATTTTGTCTGTCGCTTAATTTTTCTTCTAAACAACTTACTAGCATAACGAGCACATAGCGAGCGAACCCTCTCACCACTGCATTGGCTTATGTCTGCGAGAGTGACGTAGCACGGATTGTTCTCGAAATTGACATTTTCATAGTCTTCTCAAAAACCCGACGGTGGAAAGCTTCTAGAACAGTTTGGAGTGACGTAGCTTGGCCTTAAGCGACTGCAGGCCGGCGTCACAGTACAATATTATTGGAGGTTGAAGTCCATTCAGGTAGCAATGGAAGTCTAGTATTGTAGACAATTTAGCAATGTCTGGTCAATTGTATAGTCAATAGATCTGATTCAATTTGATGAAACTAAAGATAAAATATTCTGGAACAAATGGTGGAATAATTCAGCGCAAATCAGAATAATTTATGAACTATAAGACGCTACACATCTTACGGGGAGAAGCTGCCTTATATCTCCGCCATATTAAATGCGTTATTTTTAATATTCCTTTTCTAAAGAACTATAAATAGTAGAACAATAATTATTGGTGCACTACAAATCTTACTCTACAATATGTCTTGAGGCCCCTGAAAAAAAATATGCATTTTCTCTACCACGTTTAGTAAAGTAGAGGAGGTATTGTGACACGAAGATTTTGAAAAAAAAATTCCTCAACCCTAAGCTACCATGAGAAATTTTTATTTTCTTCAAAATGGCTCTAACGATTTTGATTAAAATGTTATATGTTTGAGATATTTATATGACAAATGAAATGTATATCTTGAATTTTCTGGCTAAAGCCCCTGTAGTCGTATTTACTCTGGACGACTTTTGCATAACTCGTAAACCGTTAGAGATATTAGAGCAAATCTTAGTTTTAAATAGCGCGCTGGCTCGCGGAGCGAGCGAGCGACTAGCTGACGGGCAGTCTTCAGCGTGCTGGCTAGCTGGCTGCGTGTGAACGTGTCACTCAGACAGAGAGAGAGCGACCACGACCAGCTGCTTCTCCCAGCTCCGACAGATGGCGGCCGGCTACAAAACACACGTGCGTCTCGGTGTCGCCCTAATAAAAGATTACCGGAGTTTCAGCTGCACCCTGCCCCGCCCAGGATAACCGCGGAGTGTATATATAGTGTATATAGTTAACGTGTGTATATAGTCCTTTGTTATAATGCTGGGACGCATAGTTACGTGTGCCCAGCAAACATGTGCGAGCGGGACGCTCACTTGAAGTGCCCAGTGTGCGTGCGTGTATGTATGTGTGTGTGCGTGCATGAGGGCATATCAGAAAACCAGGCCCAGAGTTGAATGGTAGAGCTCGGCGAGTGAGGAAGTGCTTTGTTAGTGCGCACGAGAAACAGGCACGTGTAACGGTTTGGCGGGATCATTGTCGAGGATACAACTGCCATAATTTTGTCGGGAAAAGCGTGTTCAAATAAGTGACTGAGTAGAGTGCTTCAGAGGACAAATAAGGAGTAACTGTAAGTAAAGTGCTCCAGATACCCTTTTTTTTTTAGAGGTGTTGTGACCGTTGTGAGAAGAGGAGTTTGTTGGTGCGCGCGAGAAACGGTCACGTGAAACGGTTTGGCGGGATCATTGTCAACTGCCATAATTTTGGCGGGAAAGACTATCAAGTGGCTGTGGCGCTCTCCACACACATTTGATTAGGGATATTGAGTACAGAGTGTAGTTATATAAGCGTTGTTATATAGTGTTTTGTTTAGTGTGTCCGTGTACACCTGGACGTATATTTTGAGTGAAGTGCAATAACTAATATGTGAATGAGTATCAATAGTACTCCGTCCCCTGTGTAAATAATTCTACGTATAATTATAGTGTAAATATAGTGTGTAAGTGACAGTATAAAAAGCGCGCGAAATATAGTGTACCCACGCTAAGTGGAGGCTCCCAGAAGCACTTGCGACTGGGAGCGGGAACAAGAAGGGGATGGAGAATGCCCCTGATCCGCCGGCCGCCGAGAGCGGAGTCAGGGAAGTGATGGCATCCAGCGCAGCAGCCGTGACTGCCACCGCACTCGCCCCGCCCACTACAGCCCCATTGACTACAGCTCCCAACGGCCAACGAACCACGGACCAACCAACCAAGAAGACCCAGATGACAGAGGAAGAGCGTAAGGCAATGGAAATAGAGAAACTTCAGAAAGAAGTAGATGAACTAAAGGGAGAGATCATCTACTACCAGAATGTGCTGGCAAATATGGATGGGGAATCCCAACAATTTTCAAAATTCGCACAGGACCTCGGGTTCTGCTACAAAGAGCATGCCCTCAAGAAGCGGCGATTAGTCATCCTCAGCGAGGGGTGGCAACAAGTGCCTGCAAGAAATAAGAGGAATAGAAGAAGCGGCCGGGAAAGCGATTCAGATAGTGAACGTCCCGACCAGCAGCGCCCCAAGCGCGTCTCAAAACAAAAAACGCCGCCATATCCCCTCACCACGAGAAACACCTACGCGCCGCTGAGGGTACAAATTGATGCAGAATCCGACGACGAGACGTCAGAGGATCCACCACCACAACCCGCAATAGCCTCCACCTCTAGAGACCCCTTCCCCAAGCTACCCCCCACCAAAGCCCCCATTCAAACACAGACACAGAAGAAACACACCACCCAGCCCACCATTCCCACCCCCACTCCCGCCCCAAGCACATCCAACAACGCAGCAAAAACATCAGACAACCAGAAACCACCAAGAATAATAATCCCTGACGTCCAACACACGGTAAAGGTCCTCCGCATCCTGCGTGGCTCCCTTCCTGCCGGCACATATAAATTGCAGACGACGAGGGACTGCCTTAAGCTCTTCCTCCAACGGAAGCAGGACGCGAACCCGACAATGCAGCTCCTGAAGGACGCCGGAGTAGAAAACTACAGTTTTACTCCACGTGGGGATCAACCTCTTCGCTACGTAATCAAACGTCTTCCAGCTGACTTAGAGGAAGATTACGTGAAAGAGGACCTGGTCCTAAAAGGCTACACCGGCGTCCAAGTACGACAGATGATTTCACGTGGGAGGCCTCTGCCAAATTTTCAGGTTAGTCTTGACAGGACCACCGAAAACCAAAAACTTCTACAGGAACGAGAGGTGTGCCATATGATGGTCACCGTGGAGGTCCTGAAAACAAACCAAAACATAACGCAATGTTACAACTGCCAGCAGTTGGGGCACACTTTTAGGAACTGCAATATGACCTCCCGGTGTGTCCTTTGCGGTGACCTCCACCGCCTGGCTGATTGCCCGAAAAAGGCCAAGCAGGGCGTTGTACCCCACTGTGCTAATTGTGGGGAAACGCATCCTGCCAGCTACAGGGGGTGCGAGACGTTTCGCAACGAACGTCACCGCCGTCAACTGGCATCCATAGCCAGGAGCTCTCCCAGTGCTCAGCCAGGGCCAAAACCCATCATACACCCGGCCCTGGTTCAAACAGGTATCTCCTATGCGGGAACTACCGGAGGGCAAAATGCACCAGTGCCACCACAGAATGGTCCCCCTCCACTACCCCAACAGGCGCCCACGGGTGACCTGAGTGGGATAAAAGATATATTAAACATGTTCAGAGACCTAAATTTACCATCACTATTGATGAAGGCGCAGCCTTTCCTGGACAAATTCAAAAGCTGCAGCAACACTTGGGAGAAAATAGAGACCATCATATGTCTCCTCTCAGCCCTTTTAGAATAAATGGCCCACGTAAGGGGAGGCACAACTTTAACTCGCGCACTACTGTGGAATGCAGATGGCATCCACAGGAAGCAACACGAACTTGAAAACTACCTACGGCGTAACAAAATTGACGTCGCATTCATCTGCGAAACAAAATTAAAGCACGAGCACACTTTTAAGCTCCAGGGGTATCAAATCTTTCGGAACGACAGAATTGGCAGACAAGGGGGAGGGACTGCTATTTTGCTTAGAAATACTATTGCTCATGCTTCTGTTACGTTGCCTGTAATGGCAGCGTTAGAGTGCACAGCACTTAAAACACGTGTAAATAGTAAAACGGTTATGCTGGTAGCACTTTATCGGCCCCCTAACTCCCCAGACTTTACACAAGACCTCGAGCAGATCCTCGCTTTAGAGGAGCACGTTATAATTGCAGGAGATTTCAATGCCCGGCACCCCTGGTGGTTTTCACGCCTGGCAAACGCGGCGGGAAATCTCCTGGTTGAATTTATAACTGATAATGATGACATTGAGGTACATCTTCCCCCAGAACCCACTTTTTGGCATCGATCAGGGCACTTTGACGCTGAGATTTTGGACATCGTACTAACAAAAAATGCGACACTGTTAAATAACTTTACTGTTTATCACAGCCTGGACTCCGACCATCTTCCTGTGCATTTCGACATACAGGGTGGCATTTCAGCCAGTGCCTCTGGCCCTCAAAGTAGAGCTGAGACCGACTGGAATAAGTTCACCACTGAAATGCACGGGATGGCGCAACCCAGACTGTCATACTATAGCGAGGCAGACATAGATGTCGCCATTGAAAACTTTACTGCCTCGCTACACACAGCCAAGAGAAATGCTACCACATACACCACAAGACCACCCGGTTTTTGCACGTACCCCGAGGTAGAGCAACTCATTGCGCGGAGACGACGCTTGACAAAACTGTGGCGATACACCCGTCAGCCTGAATATAAAGTGCTAGCAAAATGGCTACGCAACATCATTCGGCAACAAATTAAAATCAATAAAACTGAACAATGGGAAAACAAAATGCTGAGTACCACACATTCGGACTCTTCTTTGTGGAAATTACTCAAGGCTTTCAAAGTTTCCACAAGCGTCAACTCCGCAACTGAGGCGCTGCACACTCAAAGCGGCTTGCACTTCTCCGCAGAGGAGAAAGCCGAGGTCTTCGCTGACTGTCTCCAAGACAGATTCACCGAAAACCCAGTGACCAACTGTGAAATAGAACGGGAGGTCCAGACATGGGTACAAACCTGGGTGGCGCAGAAGCAAGAGCAACAACTACCCACCATAACACCGCAGGAAATTTACAAGCTCATTAGGAAATTGCCTAATGGGAAAGCTGCCGGTCCAGACAAAGTGACTAATGAGGAACTTAAGCATCTCCCGAGAAAAGCTCTGGTGCAACTAACAAAGATATTTAACGCCTGTTTGCAGCAAGGCTATTTCCCCTCTACTTGGAAACGAGCTAAGGTTATCATGCTCCCAAAGCAAGGGAAAAGCACCAGACAACCGCAAAACTACCGTCCCATTAGTCTTTTGTCTACTATTGGTAAACTGCTCGAAAAATGTATCCTTTCTCGGCTTCAAAAACAAGTCTCCGCAACACATGAACTCTCAAATTCACAGTTTGGCTTTAGAAAAGGACATTCCACTGAACTTCAGCTCCTCAGACTAACTGATGATGTAACAGAGCAATTTAACAATGGGGCTTCAACGTTGGCGCTATTTCTGGACGTAGAAGCTGCATTTGACCGGTGCTGGCACAATGGCCTTATTTATAAACTGCACCACAATTTCCCGGCTCTTCAAAATTATCTATACTTGCTGCACAATTTTCTAGAAAATCGGCAGTTTTACGTCCAAGTGGACCACTCCTCCTCACGGGAGCGAGTGATGCGGGCTGGCGTCCCACAAGGGGCAATAATGTCCCCTTTTCTGTATATATTGTTCACCAATGATTTCCCAGTGGACGCCAGATGCAAGGTCGCCATGTATGCTGACGACACTGCAATATACAACCACCATAGAAATCCACGTTTCGGCCTTGCAGAAATGCAACGTTATGTGAACAATTTCCTCTCATGGCAACATGACTGGAAAATCAAAATTAATCCCGACAAATGCCAGCTGATTCATTTTTCTAAGCGGCGTCACACTTTGGCAACGGACCTAACGGTCGATGGTCAAATATTGCACTGCCGTCAGCAAGTTAAATACTTAGGTGTCACCTTGGACCGAACAATGTGTTGGTCCACCCACATAAAAAATAGCGCCAATAAAGGCAGACAGCGGCTAAAGTTGTGCGCCCCCATCTTCCGTAGTAAACAGTTGCGACTAAAGTCAAAACTTATACTATATAGGTCATTTATTCTCTCGGTGGTCCTGTATGCATGTGTGGCCTGGGCTAATGCCTCCAAAACTGCCCTCAAACAACTCCAAACCCTCCAAAACCTCTCCCTCAGAAAAATCCTCTCTGCTCCACTCCTCACCACCACCCAAACTCTTCACCTCGAAACTCATATCCCGTTCATCCCGGAGGCAATAGACAAAAGAGCAATGGCGGCATGGACGCGCATTAGGAACCACGAAAATGACGTGATCGCTAACATCGGCAAAGGCGAGCCGAAGCACCGCAAACATACTAGGATAAAAATGTTCTAGAAGCGGCTCGGCTCGCCGACTAATGCGCGTCCACGCAACCTCGTCCCTAAGCCACATAGATGTTCCGGCAGAGGCCCTCGCCTCGGAAAATATTCAGGAGCTGCCACCGCGGGACAGTGTATATAGTGTCAAAACTGTAAATAGTGTAGTGCGCTGGGACGCATATTTCTGGTGTGCCCAGTGAAGATGTGTGTGTATGTGTGTACGAGTGTGTGTGTGGGTGAATGCGTGCGTGTATGTGTCTGTATATAATTTGTAAATATGTACATATGTATATATAACCCAAAGACGAAACAGACAAAAGACAAAAGAAAACTATTCTCGGTGACCTACAGATGGTCACCGTATGGGTTTTTGTATATAGCGAAAACTGTAAATATGAACAAAGTCAACTGTAAATCAATGTAAATATAGCCTGTAAGCCGGGCCCACTGTACCGGCACCAGGCCAATACTTTTAAAATAAACTAAAAAAAAAAAAAAAAAAAAAAAAAAAAAAAAAAAAAAAGAGGGCATATCACATGATATGCCAGAGTGAATGAGAGAATGCATGTGTGTAAAAAAAAAAAAAAAAAAATATGTATATAGCAAGAAAAAAGCGAAAAAAGACAAAAACAAAATATAAACACATACCCAAGAACTATACACAAGAGAACTGTTCTCGGTGGCCCAAAAGAGGGTCACTGTATGGGTTTTCTTAAAACCCAATGTATATTTGTTGTAAATATCAAAAAAATTGTAATCCAATGATAAATTAAGTATGTACGCTGGGCCCCATGTACCAGCACCAGACAAAATTCTTTTAATAAAAAATTTAAAGTTAAAAAAAAAATCTCAAAGTGGTGAGCCAACGTTCAGCCAGTCAGCTTCGTTCTCCACGTCTTCAACGGCAGATGTCCAGGCAGGGATTGGGTACACCAACACCGGCAAGCTATACTTCGAGAGTACGGTGAAAGCGAGAAGTGCACTCTCAAGACACTTGGGAAGCAAGTGGAGAGTGCAATCATCAAAAGTCCGCGCCCTTACCTCAAAAACCCCACCTAACCCCCATTTCCCACACCACCCCTCCTTGTGGTGAGGTTTGTGTAACCACTGGGCCCGCCCAGTTAGCCAAAGGACAAAAGTCCTGTAGTCCACCGGGACTACACCTAGGCAGTCGAAAGACACGGGATACACAAACCGCGCTTCTTAGCAGCCACATCCATCACACCAAATTTCTCCGGCCAAAGAAGATGCCAAAGCGTCTCTCCAAGGCCAAGCCACCTAAACCCCCTGATCCTAAAACCGACCGCAGTCGCGTCCTGACAAAGAATACCAGGTCTACGACAATACAAATACAAGCATCACCACCTTCTACCAGTGACACACAAATACGACACTCACCTACTCCCACAAGCTATGCCCAAACACAAGACACAAGAACACGACAAACACCAGTGAGCTATGCTCAAACACAAGACACACAAACATTAACACGACAAACACCTATGAGCTATGCTCAAACACAAGACACACAAACAGCACCAAGACAATCACATGTGAACTACGATCAACCTATACCATCAACAAGCAAAGCACACACACCAAATTACACAAGACAACGCACACACTCAGTCAGCTCCAGCTGCAGCAGCGTATACTCCCAAACACCTGACAATATCAGCCATGACTCTGACTCAAGCATAGAGTCTACAACGCAACTAGGATACAGGATCAGCACACTTTTTGATGGCACAAACACAAACACCAACACACACCATACTCCAACAACATACATACCACCTACACCACACGGATACTCCACAATCTACATAGTAAACTGCGACCCTGCAAAACAAAACGCGTGGCTCATTAGAAGCCTAATGACGAAGACTCACCTAGACACAGACACACTTTACAGAACTCAACGAATACACAGAAACACCTACGCACTTACTTTCAGAAACCAACAACAAGCTGTGACCTTTTCACAAGCAATCCCAATACACATCTTCGGCAAGTACGCACATTATGCCAATAGCCAACCTCAAAACAAGCCAACACAAAATCCAGACACAATACAAAGACCAAGAAAAACCGTCACAGCCGTGATAAAAGGAATACCATACGACATAACAGACGTTGACATACTCCACAGCATACAGGAAACTTACCCACAAATTTCACGTGTCTCACGCATAATCAGCCAAAATAGACAAACTCCACTGGTACGAATTTTTAGTACCTATGTCGCAACAATCAACACAATTTTAAAAGAAGGCGCAATAATTGAAAAACAGATTTTCCACGCAGAACCCTCAAGACACACAGACAGACATGTACCGTGCCGACAGTGCGGACATAACGAAGATCAATGCACACAACAACCGACTTGCTTCCATTGCGGACATAACACCGACACAAGACGATGCAACCATCCCGTAAGACACAACACCCCATACTGCTCCACCTGCCGACAAAATGGGCACTACACCGGGCAAGTGAAATGCCCGATGTATCCCAGACAACCACCCTCACTTCCCGAACACACTGCAAAAACCCACATATTTCCACACAACATCCCAACACCACCAAAACCACAACACGTGACTGACTGGCCCAAGATAAATTTTCCAAAAATCCCAAGGACAAAAACAGACATGACGCCAAATGAAACCATTGGAACATTTAAACACGTAATAGGACATACAGAACAGCAAATAAAATCACTACAAGAACAAATCACACACATTCAAGAAAACATTACAAAGTACATCCGACAAATCACGAACACCACAATAACACAAATCCTAAGCACATTCCACCAGCACAAAGACCCAGATTCCTACACAACTTAACGCAAACAGCACAAAAGACCTTGAAAAAAGCTGTCAACACAACCAGAGTTGGCAACCAACTTGCCATCTTTATAGACGACAGATAAAAACATTTCAATCACACAACAAACTATAATAAAAAACACAAACACACAGTAAACAAAAACACACAGTAAACATAAACACACACACAAACACACACACTTTCATAACCTAATACACAAAACAACACAACTAATATAATAAATCACATATGAGCCGGGGCAGCAACAACAAACAACAAACTCACAGTGGGCAGAAGCCACCTCCATGCAGCTGGGGACGACAACACATACACAAACAAACATAAACAAATACATAAGCCACATCACTACAATCAAAACAATACACACACACGCCAGGAAGATCTCCCACACGACAAACAATAATACCAAGACGAGGCTGAAGAGGGACTGTCCCTAAACAGCCTGGGCATGTTGTAAAACATGCCCGAATTACCTTTTTCATTTCATTCAGAATCTCAATTGAGAATACCGAATCCTCATTGCACCCCATAAACGCGGGAGTCCCACAAGGAAGTTTACTCGGGCCTACACTATTTAATATATATATCAATGATATACCACCACTAGTACGAGTAGATAAATACGTATACGCGGACGACACGGCATTGGCCACGCAATCTACTCAGCCACGCATCATACACCTGCGGCTCCAGAAATGGCGGTTAAAACTAAATGCAAGAAAAAGCCAAGCAATCATTTTTACCAGGCGAAAATTGCACAGGCAAAGGAGGCGAGCCCTCCCACCCCTCACCCTAAATCAGGAACCTATCGGGTGGGAGACATCCGTCACGTACCTAGGGGTTAAGATGGACGAATATCTCACATGGAGAGAGCATATTAACTCAGCCAGAGCAAAGGCCAATGGCCAACTCAACAGACTGTACCCTCTGATAAATCTTAACAGCAGCCTTAAGCTACGCATGGGACTTACGCTCTATAAGACGCTGATCCGACCCATCTTAACTTACGCCGCCCCGGTATGGGGATATGCGGCAAAAATGCACATAAAACGCCTCCAAACGATGCAAAATAGAATACTGCTAAACTACCGCCAGAGGCTCCGACGTACCAGTTACATGAAGAGCTAAAAATGCTCACAATCGAGCAGTTTATTAAACACCTGGCATGCAACCTATACGCCAAAAAGAATAAGAACCACAACGAGCAAATACGAATGCTCGGGGAGTATGATATGACTCGCGACAAACACCTCCGCCCTCTATCATTGTTCGATCGCACTATAAGCATAGGCGAACCTGAACTCAACATACAGGAATACCTGAATAATTTAGTACCATGAAATTACTGGCTAGGGGATGAAGGGAAGCACACAACAAACACACAACACTATAAAAACATACACTTACACTCAAGCCCTCACAAGTCCTTGTACTACCTAGCCAAGGCGGACCCCGGGAGACGAGGGCCTCCCCGGTAGTGGCACAGGCTCGCTCCTGCACTTCAGGCAGACAGCCCGCCATGTGTGCACTTATACGACCAGGCAAGATCAGGTACACGATTAATGACGAAGCCTCTGGCTTAATCACACCCTAGTAACTAAGATTAAATGACACAGTAGAAGTTATCTCTACAAGTTGTAAATCTTATAAATATCACCATAACTGCACCTAGTTATATAAGCATTTCTTAAAATACTACTAGCATAGATTATAGGACGCATTATAAATTAAAAAAAAATAAAATAAATAAAATAAAAAAAAAATAAAAAAAAATACGCTAAGGACAAGAAACGAAACCTTCGGGTGGAGTTTAAAAACAAAACATGCTCATTCACTCATCCCTCACATCCATCTACACCTAACGATGCCAAATGGCTGAAACACAAAAAGAACACCATCAACTATCATACACATCACCATTATTTACTACCAGGGGGCACTCAGGGCTTATGTCATGTTTGCCCTCCGGCACATCAGTAATACTCGCTGTTACTGCCACTGGCAGGCAGCTTCCATCTCTCACCACAGAATGCGCAGGTGCTTTATGCGGTACTGCAGCATAGAGGCCTTGGCCTCAAGACTTCCGGTGGGGTTTTTTAGTGAGTAGGCTGCCCGGGTTCGAAGCCAGGGTAGGAGTTTTACACTCGCATGCATGCATGCGGTTAGGGCGTAAGTAGCCTTTTTCCCCACCACAAAAAAAAAAAAAAAAAAAAAAAAGTTTGTGCATTTAATTACGAGAAGGTTATCAGGGGCGCTTCTCCGTACGGAGGGTGAGACTGAGAAGAGCTGGCGCAATCAGGCCGGGCTAGTGGCAGCGACGGAAGACGGCCAGGAGGGCTGCGAGGGCGTGAGAAGAAGCACGTGTACAGGAACTGAAGACTGCGTTCTCGTCTATAGGCGACTGTTCGATCGCAGGTTCGCGAGGCGCCGTCGGATCCCCTGGGTCACTACGGCAAAGTATCTCGGGGTCACGTTGGACCGGCGGCTAAGGTCACGCAGCCCTACGGCAGTTGTATCCCATCCTCAGCTCCAAAACCATGCCCATTCGCCTGAAACTCCAACTGTATCGTGCGATCATCCCGCCTCTGGTCCTGTACGGATGTGAGATCTGGGGAGTGGTGGCAAAGTCCACCTTCATCAGACTCCAGACGTTGCAGAACCGGGCTTTAAGGATGATCTATGACACTGGTTGGAGATTTCCTGCCCACATCCCTCACGAACATTCCGGCATCCCGTACATTGTCGACGTGATTAAAACCCGCGCTCGAACAATGTACAACAAACTCCAGAAGCACCCTAATCCACTGGTGAACACTCTGGGACAATATGACCAGAGAGAGCCTCGCCGACTACCATCTAAAAAATTGCCGAAGGACATCTTAAGTCCAACGGGCTAATTTTCGAAGATGGGAAAGGCAAAATGAATATCTGTACTTAAAACAGAGTAAAACGCCTAACTCAGATCACCTCTCAGTGAGTGACTGACGGCCAGAACCTGGAGGAGATTAGCGCGTCACCTGACTGACTAACCAGCCAATCAGCATGTATGGGCATTGCCCGTTCATGGACCAATCCCTACCAACCATCCATCTTGCCCCTATAAATACCCCTGATCCCAAACGATTAAATCCCTGTAGACCAAAACACCATACTATCGCGCAGGTAAAGCCGTATAACGGCTAGGTACTGCGGTAAAGACACTTCGGATGGGGGAATAAGCTTCCCCACTCGACTCGAACTGCCTCTGGAGCCTCTGGAGGTTCGCGAGCAGCGAATCCCGCGGCAGTGATCCCGGCAGATCCATCATCCTTGGCGTAAATCAGAATAATTTATGAACTATAAGACGCTACACAACTTACGGGGAGAAGCTGCCTTATATCTCCGCCATGTTAAATGTGTTATTTTTAATATTCCTTTTCTAAAGAACTATAAATAGTAGAACAATAATTATTGGTGCACTACAAATCTTACTCTACAATATGTCTTGAGGCCCCCTGAAAAAATATATATTTTCTCTACTACGTTTAGTAAAGTAGAGGAGGTATTGTGACACGAAGATTTTGAAAAAAAATTCCTCAACCCTAAGCTACCATGAGAAATTTTTATTTTCTTCAAAATGGCTCTAACGATTTTGATTAAAATGTCATGTTTGAGCTATTTTTATGAAAAATGAAATGTATATGTTGAATTTTCTGGCTAAAGCCCCTGTAGTCGTATTTACTCTGGATGACTTTTGCATAATTGGTAAACCGTTAGAGATAGACCAAATCATACTATACAAGATGTGTAGATCTTTATAAAACACGCAATTTATGTGTGAACAAATTTTTTTGTAGAGTGAACCGCACAGAACACCTAGTAGTAAGAACGGAAACTACGTGTTAAATCTTTGTCAACAAAACAGCGATCGAAGCGCTCCAAGTACGGCGAGTTGGAACTAAAGTATGAAAAATCGCGCTCCCGAATGCTCACGCTGCCGGTAGCTCTTACAGGATTTTTCATACCTGCCTACATGTCAGTTTCAGCTGACTGTCCTAATGCCATATTTCTACCGCTGACGCGCGAAGTTGAACACATGAGTCACCATAGTTGTGATTACAGTTTTTAAGGATACTGCATATCATATCATAGTTCACTTAAAACAAAACATGCCGGCCTAAAATATGTTTATTAGGCAACGTCTGCGGCCTGCATTCGGGAGGCCTCGGGTTCAAAGCCCAGGAGCCGACCAATCTGACTTTCTTTCATGGTTCCCCCTCAGTCGCCAAGGTAAATATGGGATTGGATATTTAATACCACGACCCAAACTCCCACCTTTAGTTCAAAACAGCAGTAAAAATGAAAATAGATGCTAACAGTGAATCTTGTGCCATCTATCCACCGATAATGAAAACAGATAGACTGGATGGCACCCTAATGCCATCTGGCGTCATAGACGTGGAAGTACAACTGCCCCGTACTGTTTTCTCTGTGGACTCGAGTAAGAAAGATGGTAAATTGGACATCGAGCTTCGAGGTGTGTACTAACATATCCATTGCGATATGATCAGTAGTTAAAGTAACGTAAGACAGGGGAAAAATGTTTACTAGTTTATAAAACCCAAACGAACTCTAAAATTCCAGAAAATCGTCATCTCAACTTTTGTCTTCTTCCTTCCTTCTCTTCGTCATCGTTGTCCTCTCTTCATGGTCTTCACTGCCAACAAGAGCGCTACATGTTCTGCACTCCTTGAAATATTTAGCAACAATGTACAACAATGTACCAATCTAGTCCACCTAAGGTCTCAAGTAATACTTTAGCATTAGCTTATGAGGGTGTAATTGAATAACTGGTTTCTCTACTACGTATATTAAGTAGAGGAAGTATTATATTCCACCCAAAAATTCTATATCGAAATTTCACCGAAAATATGTGTTTTGAGACCCCTGAATCCAAAAAGCATTTTTAGAAAATGGTCCGTATGAGTGTGTATATGTATGTGTGTCTGTCAATCTATGGACAGCATAACTCAAAAACGAAAAGTCGGTTAAAAACCAAAGTTGGTATTTAAATTTAATATATTTCAAGGATGCGATACGAAGATTTTGACAAAATTGCTTCACCTAAACTTTCCTTTACAAGGAAAATTTTTAGAATATTTTTAATTTCTTGAAAATGACTAACGATTTTGATTACAATGCCATATGTTTGAGATATTTTTAATACAAATGAAATGTATATTTCAATTTTCTGGCTATAGCCCCTGTAGTCGATTTACTCTGGATGACTTTTGCATAACTGGTAAACCGTAAGAGATAGACCAAATCATACTATACAAAAATGCAGATCTTGCTAAAATGCATAATTCATCTCTAAATAATTTTTTTTTGAAGAGTGAACCATTTCAGAAATGTGGTTCGTTATTTGTGTGAGTTATGGAGAAGTTTTAATTCTGTCAAATGGAACATCGTTTTTCAATTTTTTATATGTTAACCGAGGAAAGAACTGAATTTTAGAGCTGTAAAAGATTTGACTATCGCTCAGAGCGGATTCGATTCCCGGTACCAGCATGGGGATTTTTCCTCCGCTGGAAGATCTGGCACGGGGTGCACTCAGTCTCGTTAGATCCCGGGGTGACCAATTGAGGGATGAAGTAGCGTCTCAGGTCTCGAAGGGCCTTACCACCATCCAGTATTGCACTGTACCAATGACGCCCGTAGTGGGCAGAGGTGGGGGACGCAGCGTCTGGGCGGCAAGCCTTGGCCCTTCATAGGCGGTTGCGCTGGGGTTTAGTTATTCTTCTAGATATTGTGAAGCAGCAATAGCGTACAAGTAATCGCAATATTTACTATGGAGTAGGCAACATTAACCAGACGTGGGGATATGAAGACTCGATTAGAATGCTATGAAATAATTGACAGCTCTGCGTGTCCAGCCCAATCAGAATGTTTCACTTGCACGTAACCTCAATGTCTAGATAAACACTTTCCTGGCGGAAGGACCATGTTACTGGAATATATACATAGTAGCAGTGAATGCCACATTTAAATCTTGTTGTAGTAGATTTTTTTATTGTGGAAGAATAAGGAAGCTGGGTGCTGTACTTAGCGGATTGTTTCTTTACCGTCAAACTTTTCATCTGAATTTCTATAGCTGGTTGCTGTGACAACTTATTTTGTATGGTAATACAGAATTCCTCGCTTAATAGTAACTTCTGAATTTCCAATCACGTGAAAGAAGTGTAGCACTTAGATATTGTTTAAATGAGTACGTATCTTTCTAATATTTTCTTAGAAACGTGGTAGATAATAGTTGTAAAACGATGAGATTTGTCGTCACAAATAAATAATTATACTACAGATTTATATATCTCAATGCAAGGTTAATTACATAAATAAACAATAAATAATAAGTTTAAATGCATAATGCACAAGTAAATACACAATCAGAAACACTTCCTTAACCTAACCTCTAAATTTTCCTTTTTGATCATATCGACAAGAACCACAAATTCCTAAGAATTGTTCTATAAATAATTGCTTCAAATATAAAGCGACAATGCGTGCGACAAAGTGTACGAAAAGATTATTATGTTTGTGTCATTATTGCCAACTGTTCCCTTAATCGAAATTTTGCGTAGAATTCTCTGTGATTCCATACGTGGAATACTTTGGGATATACAGGATGAAATGTGAGCAAAGCGTTTAAATTAACTTTAGCCTCCTTTTAGGTTTGGAAGATAAAGCAGAATATGGAAATTTGGGTGGTGCTGTGGGGTTAATATTCAGCGAGAGTCCCTTGCTTGTTATGCCACCCACTAGAGCTGTCAGAAGCCGGGGTCCTAGCGCTGCTGGCCGTGAAATATGTCAACGCTGACGAATCACCTTGTTGTCACAAACCGCCACCAGGTTCCCTTGAAAAAATGAATGAAAAAAGCTATTTGGGCATGTCTTTCGACATGCCCTGGCTGTTCAGGGGCACCCCTCTTCAGCCTAGTGGTTGCGTTTTTATTTTTGGTCGTGTGGCGGATTTCAGTGGCGAGTGCCTATATGCGTGTTGGTGTTGTGGGATTTGTGTTTGGATGGGTGATGTGTGTGTTTGATCATCCCTAGCTGCATGGTCCGTCGTCTACCCAAGAGAGAAAAAGAAAAGGCCAGGAAGTATAAGTCGTTTGTGCTAGTAGTTTTGTTAAGTTTGTATGTCCACTGCAACAGCTCTTCGGTTACTTTTGTATGCTTGTGTGTTTGTGTGTTAGGTTTTTGTGTGTTTTTATTTTAAGTGTTTATGTTTATTATGTGTTTAGATGTTTTGGAAGTGTTGAAGGTGTTGTTGTAGTCTGTCTTCTTCTTGTTGCTGGTATTTGTCGTAAACGTCGATTAGTGTTATGAGAGGAGGATTTTTGTGTTTTTCTGTTTGTGTTATGGTTTTCATTTTTTGTGCGGTGTTGATGAGTGTTCTTCTGTATTGTCTGGTGTGTGCGTTGTGTATGTATTTGATCATTAGTTTGGCTATGTGTGTATCTATGGGTGTTGTGTATGTGTAGTTGTAAAGTGTGTTTGTCTTGAATGAGGGCAAAAGTTTGTGGGCAGTTCTGATGCACCTCCTCTCAAAGGATTTTATTTTGTCCATTATATCGGTCGTGATTAGGGGCATGGTGGCTACGGCTGCATATGTCAGTTGTGGTCTTATTAGTGCAGTGTAAAGTTTTCGTAGTATTTGTGGTGTAAGTCCTCGTCCGTTTAGTCGTGCTAAGTAAGTCAGTGTTGAGTGAACGGGTCGTGTTTTGTTAAGTAGTCGCGTGTAGTGTGTCTTAATTTTCAATTGGTTATGAATATGTATACCCAGGTATTTTATGATTGTTTTGCATGGTATTTGTTGATTATTGAAGGTGAGGGTGGCTGTTTTGTATGAGTGTTTCATGATTTTCCTTATCACAATGGCTTGTGTTTTGTCTGTGTTTATGCTGATTCGCCATTTTTGGGTCCATTTCAGGAATGTGCTGAGTTGTTTTTCCAGTTTTCCCTTGGCTCCTATCAGCGTGGCGTGTGTGCTCCAATACGTAGTATCATCTGCATATTGGGCTAGGTGTAGGTTCTTTTGTGTTGGTTGTGGTGTGTCGGATGTGTACAGTATGTAGAGGAGGCCGGAAATAGCGCTCCCCTGTGGTGTGCCTGCTTTAATATTAATGGTATTAGATAGTAAGTTGTTTATACGTATCTGTCCCGTTCTGTCTGTAAGAAAGCTGGCTACCCAACGTACAATCCTTGGTGAAATTTTTAAGTCTGTCAGTTTGTATAGTAGTCCGTTAGTCCAGCATTTGTCGAAGGCGGATTGTACGTCGAGGAAGGTTGCCATGGTGACAAATCCTCGATTGTAGGCGTCTTGTAGGTTTGAAAGTAGTCGTACTAGTTGGTCTTGTATTGTTATGTCGGTTCGGTAGGTTCCCTTGAAGCCGCATCATATCCCTTTAGCTTAGCCAGGATCCTAGCAGCGGTATTGCAAGTTTTCTAGTGGCGACTGCCGGCGGAATTGGGATGAACCACAAACCGAAAGCGATTGTCATCCTCAATTCATCAGTGAACCTACATAACTGGGATTGGTCTAGATAATTTTCTGTCCTTGTCTGTTAAACTGAGCCACTAAGCAACGAGCTTTATACAGTAATCGCGCTGAATTAACAGAATTGTAATTTACTTTTTGTAAGACATGTATAAGGGTCCCTGGGACTAAAATTTGAATTTTCCTTATTTTTATACGTATTAAATCAATACTTTGCATATATATTGTGTCATATCGGACGAAAGGTGGGGGAAGCGTAGATACATCTGGCCTCATAGAAAAGCCACGTTACATTGATCTCCAAATTCTTAATGTCTATTATAGAAAATGTTGCGGATGTTGCTTGAAATAAGAAGCATTTTTTTGGGGGAGGGGGTTATACGAATTTGTGTAAGAAAAGCTGTAAGTTACTGCTTAGAACCACAAAACCGTGGAAAGTTTTACTGTAAATATAATACAATATATTGCAAAATATAAATACGCTTAATCCTTCTAAAAATACTCCCTTACTCATACTGAAATTAAAATTCGTATCGAAATAACTCTACGTGATTTGCCTATTACGTTATAACTAATACGTTTCTGCTTTGGAAAGAAAAATATAATACGTGTAGAGTTTCTGATGTGCTGGGAAAGAAATAAGTTATAGCTTAATGAGTAACGATTTAGTGAGACATCGAAATAATCAATACTTGCGTTTCATGTCGACGTGAGAGGGGTAGAGGGAAAGAAGGGGAAGCTGCGAAGGCCTCGTTAAATAATAATGATAGCCTTGCATTTTACTAAAGTTACACTGTCTACTAGTAACTGAATACAAGCTAATGAACAATATTCTATCAATATTTGCTTAATTTGTTTACCTA
This sequence comes from Tenodera sinensis, assembly GCA_030765045.1. Classification (NCBI taxonomy): domain Eukaryota; kingdom Metazoa; phylum Arthropoda; class Insecta; order Mantodea; family Mantidae; genus Tenodera; species Tenodera sinensis. The sequence continues at coordinate 16,066,053 of CM060967.1, read as the reverse complement.
TAACTTTACTGATAAGAAGTAAGTGGTATGTTCTCAGGTTGGTTAGTACATTCAAGTAGACGTTCAACAGAAAACATGACGCAGATTGGACGGAACGAATGCTGTATTGGAAATGAGTTCAAGTGCCTTCTACAAAGGCCATAACCTCACATTATCTAGGCTAGTAGGTCGCGCATTGAGGTGTGAAGCAAAATGGACAGTCTATCTCATAGCTCTTGTTCCTTTTATGGAGCAGTAACGACCTCGGAAAAAACCACAGGAACGGGGATCGAATCTGCGACCTCGGATTGTGGGCCCCAGAGTCATTCCACTCACTTGTTTTAATTTTGCTCCCTAGGTATTTTTAAAGCCATGGAGTACAAAAGTTAATTTTAGCGAGATTTTTACTAAATTTCAGTGGTATATCCTCTCAAACATGGAGCACAGCTAGTGTTTTGTTAGTGTTTGTTGTAGTTTCGCTGGTTCTTTAATTTCGCAAATTTATGTTTTAGTGGATACGGTAACTAATAGTCATGCGGAGCGGACCTCGGTCCCTTGTAATTAAAACTACAAGCGTGACAGAACTTTATAATTGTCCACATAGCCTTGTAACAAACGAGTGAACATCGTGTGCAGTTGCCAAGTAATGAAGTAGCGATGCTAATGACGTTTCCTCTGCCTCCACAAATGTGCTTCACTTTTGAGGTTATGTGCAGCAAAGGTTTTAAAGAAAATACTTTGTGGTGAAATGACAGAAGGTCACGCAAATTTCACTCAGTATTTTAGATAAAGTGCGATATGAACCTTTAAATTTTGCTCTACTTTAATATGACTTCTTTATCCTAAAGTTTCATTTCAAAGCATGACATTGTCGCTTATAACGCTGCTACTTGCAGCAAGAAATGGTATACACAATAGCAGGTTCAACCATTTTTACTTTCCAGGACTAGTTTCTCTTTTATACTCAGAGAGGGCACCAGTGTTGTTAATTGCAAAGAGTTACTGGATTCAGTAGTTGCTCCTTCGTGGTCGCGATAGGTTGTATACTGCATTTGAATACATATCTAATATTATCAGCTAGGAAGCATTCAAATGGTTTCATAGTAACAAAACAGAAACTGAAGGTATCGTGGGCTTCAAAACCTGGTGGTTTTGGCTTATTTCAAGAAGACAACCATAGCTATTGCTCATCCTGGTGCCTCTCGTTGTGACTTCTCCGCAGAGGAGAAAGCCGAGGTCTTCGCTGACTGTCTCCAAGACAGATTCACCGAAAACCCAGTGACCAACTGTGAAATAGAACGGGAGGTCCAGACATGGGTACAAACCTGGGTGGCGCAGAAGCAAGAGCAACAACTACCCACCATAACACCGCAGGAAATTTACAAGCTCATTAGGAAATTGCCTAATGGGAAAGCTGCCGGTCCAGACAAAGTGACTAATGAGGAACTTAAGCATCTCCCGAGAAAAGCTCTGGTGCAACTAACAAAGATATTTAACGCCTGTTTGCAGCAAGGCTATTTCCCCTCTACTTGGAAACGAGCTAAGGTTATCATGCTCCCAAAGCAAGGGAAAAGCACCAGACAACCGCAAAACTACCGTCCCATTAGTCTTTTGTCTACTATTGGTAAACTGCTCGAAAAATGTATCCTTTCTCGACTTCAAAAACAAGTCTCGGCAACACATGAACTCTCAAATTCACAGTTTGGCTTTAGAAAAGGACATTCCACTGAACTACAGCTCCTCAGACTAACTGATGACGTAACAGAGCAATTTAACAATGGGGCTTCAACGTTGGCGCTATTTCTGGACGTAGAAGCTGCATTTGACCGGTGCTGGCACAATGGCCTTATTTATAAACTGCACCACAATTTCCCGGCTCTTCAAAATTATCTATACTTGCTGCACAATTTTCTAGAAAACCGGCAGTTTTACGTCCAAGTGGGCCGCTCCTCCTCACGGGAGCGAGTGATGCGGGCTGGCGTCCCACAAGGGGCAATAATGTCTCCTTTTCTGTATATATTATTCACCAATGATTTCCCAGTGGACGCCAGATGCAAGGTCGCCATGTATGCTGACGACACTGCAATATACAACCACCATAGAAATCCACGTTTCGGCCTTGCAGAAATGCAACGTTATGTGAACAACTTCCTCTCATGGCAAATTGACTGGAAAATCAAAATTAATCCCGACAAATGCCAGCTGATTCATTTCTCTAAGCGGCGTCACACTTTGGCAACGGACCTAACGGTCGGTGGTCAAGTATTGCACTGCCGTCAGCAAGTTAAATACTTAGGTGTCACCTTGGACCGCACAATGTGTTGGTCCACCCACATAAAAAATAGCGCCAATAAAGGCAGACAGCGGCTAAAGTTGTGCGCCCCCATCTTCCGTAGTAAACAGTTGCGACTAAAGTCAAAACTTATACTATATAGGTCATTTATTCTCTCGGTGGTCCTGTATGCATGTGTGGCCTGGGCTAATGCCTCCAAAACCGCCCTGAAACAACTCCAAACCCTCCAAAACCTCTCCCTCCGGAAAATCCTCTCTGCTCCCATCCTAACCACTAACCGAACCCTTCACCAGGAAACCCAGATCCTAACCATTCCCGAGGCAATAGCGAAAAGAGCCACTGTCGCGTGGGCACGCATCAGAAACCATGACAATTACGTGATTGCCAATATTGGCAAAGGTGAGCCGAAGCATCGGAAACACACTAGAATTAAGATGTTTTAGACGTCGTTCGGCTCACCGACTGGTGTGCGTCCGCGCAAAGAAGGGCCCTAGGCCGCACACACGTTACCTCAGAGGCCTGCATCCCAGGGAACCAGTCAGGAGCTGCAACCTGATCCGCACAGGAAAACTGCGGAAAAAACTGTACATAGTAAAGTGTATATAGTGCAGTGTGTGTAAATATGTATATACGAGTGTGTGTGTGTGTGTGTGTGTGTGTGTGTGTGTGTGTGTGTGTGTGTGCGTGTGATGGGACATATGTGTGGTATGCCCAGGAGTGAGTGAGTGTATGTATCCGTGTATATAAATTAAAAAAAAAAAACTATCAAAAACAGACAGACAAAAGACTGAGAATACGCCCAAAAACTGTTCTTGGTGGGCTAAAGCCGCTCACTGTATGGGTTTTTGATGATATAAAACCTAACAAGAGTACCCATGTAAATATTGTAAATTATAATTAATGTCAATTTTAGCCTGTAAGCCGGGCCCTTCTGTACCGGCACCAGGCAAATTTTTCCTCAATAAAATAAGTCTAAGTCTAAGTCTCGTTGTGAATCTGGAGTCATTCTCCCAAAATTAACATCCCAAATATGATAGAAAACAACAAGTGTGTTTTGTGATATCAATATATTAGAATATGTTACTGAATCTAATGAGAGATAATTGCCAGAACATTTTATTTCATAAATCAAGTACAAAAATATAATCCAAAACATTCTGTCACTTCAATAACCTAAAATTATTTTATAAAGGAAACAAGTCCTGAGTATAAAGTGATCTGTAAATCAATAAAATGCAAAATTGAAGTCCCTGAATGACCTAATCAACAATGTAAATTTCTGAAAAATATCTATAGAACATAAATTTTCAAGATGCCAACTTTGGGTGCTATTAAATTTTTCTTGGTTGTTTCCCTTTTCAAATCACCGATTCAGTTATCTGTTTTAAGTTTTTATATCATGAAATGTAATTTTGTTCCTGTTAGTTTTAAGAGCTCGTCAGTTAGATGTAGAAAAGTTATTTGTTTTAAGGCGCCTGATTAAGTCGTTGTACGTATAGAGTATAAAGTAATTAAATTCATCAAGTAGAGCGTCAGTATTCTGCTGCAAGTATAACACAAAACTATTATGACAAATTGGACTAAATATGTCTATAATTACATACACGCCCCTTGTAATGCTATACATATAGAATATTGGTTCACTTTAGGTTAATTTGATCTACCATATAGTTTGTCAACAATAAAGAACGCCACTGAGAGCCGCGCTGAGGCTCTGGAATTAAGTATTGTTACGAAGGCAATGAGGCCTGAGGCCTTCAGAAACCAGGTTTTTATGTTCCATTGTTTCATCTGATGACGAAAACATGATTCTACTGATTTTGTCTTTAATTTTTGGAAACAAAAATTTCTTTATATGTGTAAGAGATAAAATAGAAAAGAATAACGTATTCCTAATTGAGAAAGTAAGAACAAGGAATACCTCGGAAATGGGTAACTTTACGAAAAAAGTTATTGGACACATCCTATGCTTGAACGAGGTCTATTATTGTTGTGTAGTAGATTTATTGTTTACTTGTTAAGCAAAGTTCATCCAGATTAAAGAGCACTTCAGAGGCAGTGCCAAGAGAACTAGAAAAATGCCTTTCATATATCATGATAATAAATTAGACATATGGTTAATCAAAATTGTTAGTCATTTTTGAAATGTCTGTATGGTATACAATACTTCCTCTGGTTGTTACATTACGTGGTAAAGAAAGTAAAATTTTGCCTATGGTGAAATGACATAAGGTCACGCACATTTCACTTTTAAGATTTGGTATTTTAGATAAAGACTGCATAATTTGCTAGATATACGAGTCTCAGGCTTTTGGTCTACCTTAATACAACTTCTAAACCTTCACTTGAAGACATGAAAGGTCTTTTGAGAAATACACAGATCTTATAAACGACATAAATCACTAAGGTAGCTATATGATTTTTTGCAACCCTGTTATTACAAACAGGTTGTTACTCTATGGAATATCGTGCGTAACTGCATGTTTATGGCACGCATATCAATATAATAGCAATGGCGTATTTCCTATAGGCAAACCTGACCTGATACCCCCAGAGACGAGGTTGTTTTTCTGACCAACGAAATGCAAAAGCCCCATATATGATTAAATATAGCAGAATTATGTTCTGAATTTATAACTGCCACAACAGATCTAGACATGTCAGAGGCGGATGCCAAGGAGTAGTAGTAGTAGTAGTAGTAGTACAATGTTCATACTGAATGGGAGGACGAATATTTTTGTTTTCGAGATGAAGACGATAAAGTTAAGTGCTTGATTTGTAAGACTGGTAGTTGTAGATTTATACCATTTCCCTTGCTTACGTTCCGTAAGCTACTCTCCAGGAAAAATACAACGATCTTTTGAAGCAATTGCACGTGCCGCCACTGGAACTCAGTAACCACGGATAAATGCGTCATTCTGTCCCAGCGAGTGGAAGGAGGTGATTCCAACCTCCCCTTTCCTGCTTGTACGAGTACTTGGGCACCGCTGCAAGGTTACACGCAGTTTAGGCGAGGCTCGCGTGAATCTCAGGCTCTGGCCCGGGCCGATCAGCTGATAGCCGGGAACCGGGTATGCTAACAAACATGGCTACCAGTGTGGAGTGTTATGGGGCAACACGTGTTAGTTTTGTTTAATTGAAAGCGAATTAGTGGCGGTAAATGCTGTTTCAGTGATTGTGTTTATTTGTAAATATTGTAAATTAATCAAAATTAATTTTTCAGTAGTTTTCTTGTTGTAGTACGAGAATTATAACAGATTTTTTTCGCTGCAATTTTTAACGGTTTCTTTTGAGCAACTGAACAGTTTTTCGCCTGGTTTTCGTAAGTTCTACTTGTTATAGTTGAACTATTAAACTAAAATGATTATTTTCATTTATAGTGTGTAATTTTAAGTGATTTAAGAAATGGTTAATTCTTCAGTGAAGTTATTCAAGAATCCATAACCTATATTGTAACATGGTGATACCGGTACTGAAAGGTATGTAATTCTACTTTTGTTTTAGATGTAGAATTGAACAATATGGGTCGACGTTGTAGTGTGTACCGATGTAAAACTAGTTATGACAGTTTATATATATAAATGAAACACTTTGAAAGGACAAATCTACACCCACAAACTGTTGAACTAAAGATGGTATGGGTTGGTTTTTGTTAAACCATTCTGGCAACAGTTAAATGCAATGAATGTTAACAAAACATTTACCAAGTTAATCAATAAATTTAGAAAACAGGCAGTAGCTAGGTATTTACATTTTTCCCACCTTCATCAAAAAGGGAAAACTATTATACTTGGGTCAAATTTTGTCCTCTGTCTTTACTCACACATGATGGAATTATGTAGGCAACGACACCTAGGTTAATGTGTACCTATATGAACAGGATGACAGAGTCCTGTGTTATCAAAATTTAGCCTGTGTTATCAGAGGCAGCATCCACACCTGCCATCAATAATAATACGCAACCCTAACCTAACTTTATAACATCCTATCTCAACTCTTTCTCCACTTTTACAAATTAACACAGGTATCACAGCTTAGCCTATTGTTGATAATTGCTATTTATGTGCAAATTTACCAAACCAGCATGGTAGATGTTGATAGACTGAGTTTAATTAGTATTTTGCTTCAATTTCTCGGATGCCTATCTAAAGGACAAATCCAAACCCAAAAGCTTCTTGGTATGGTCACCGTATGGGCTTTGTTAAATCCAAAAACAGTAAACTTTGTAAATATTTATAATTTTAAGTTAATGTTAATTGTAGCCTATAAGCCGGGTCCTTTGTACCGGCACCAGGCCAAACTTTTTCTCAATAAACAAAACTAAAACTGAGAAAACTATATATGCCCCGCTGATAATAAGTTAATATTTTTAGATTCCATCATTAATAAATATTATGTAAGGTAAGTGGATACATTGGTAAATACTTTATACAAGTGATATTGAAAAATAAGTCTTCCAGCTTCTCCGGGGCAGGCAACATATCAATATTACCATTATTTTGATATGATTGACTAGTTATAATAATATATCGGTTAGTCACAATGGGCCATTAAAAATCAAAATATTGAGGATGGAATATTTCCATTTACATGTATATATTCAGTTTCAATGGAATTAAGTTTGGCAATAATCACGTGCCTCATGTTTAAAATTTGATGATAATAACAGCAGCTATTGAGATAGGTAGTTAATCTTTATTATATTGATATGTGATTTATTATTTATGTAACGTATTATAATATTGTGCAGGTATTTTTGTTACGTGTTTTTATTTTCAATAATGACTGACAATTCAATGAATGACTTCCTTACGCTGTTCCTCCAAACGGGGAAGTCATATTCAGGTTCGGCTTCGGTCGGTTCCCTTCGATCAGCTGTTTCAAAGATGACGCAATCGGACCGTAACCTGTATTTCGCGCGAGCCTCGAGTTTAGGGACGTGACGTATATCAACCGTCACCTGTCTTTATACCTGCAGCTTGGACGCTGCTCTGTCGGGCCTCCTGATCCGACCGTCTTCTATTTGGTGACGTATCACAAATACACAGTTAACGCAGTTTTGGAAAGCTTTATCTCGATTAACATGAACTAGGATAATAACCTTTAGAAATCACACTTTGTTAAAGAATATGCAGAGAAAGTCGTGTGAAGCTAAAAAACGACTTTTTCATGAAATACAATGAGTCTTGTTGCTCTCTCAGCTCCCACAGAATCTTTGTGAGTATCTTAAGGGTACACCGAAGTGAAAAAGGTAATTTTCTAAAATACTGAAGTTAAATACTTAATTTTTTGCACAGTCATTTCTAGCAACTAAAGAAATTTGAGTACCAAATTGCATTACAATATTTAATCACATTCTTGATATATTAATTTATATAACTTTTATTGAGTATAATGGAATTCTAACTCCTCCAACAAATGTGGAACTACAAAGCTGATTTTTTAAAATTATATCTCTTATTACGTTTGTAACGAATTAAAGAATGGAAATGTTTATGTAATGAATACTGTTCCCATAAAAAAATGTGTAATACTGCAAAGTGTAAAAATGTCATAAAAACAACGCATTATTATATTAACTTTCTTTTAACAAATTTAACCAATATCAAAATTCCAATCGGAAATTTTAGCACCCATATTCTGAAATATATTCGAAAAACAGTTTATATCTCTGTCCAGATTTTTGTTGGAGAAGAGTTTAGATATGAGGAAATTACAAAAAAAAAAAAAAAAAAAAATTACTTCAAAAGTAAGATCAAATCAACACGATCAGCTTGTACAGAAATCTGCAAAGCCAAATGGAAGCATGCAAATTACTTCAGAAATCAACAAATGACAGACGAAAGCTCTGTCCTCTAAGGGATTTATTAGAGAACTTGTTCAACTAGGCTATGATGAATACAAAGGCAGCAGAACACTTAGCGCCTTGTTCAAAAACAATTTCTTCCAGGCGTGCACATTTAAAAGGCAGATTCGCAACGCTTTAACAATGCTATCCAAAACATGTTCCTCCTTTCTGGGGAATTAAAACATTGCAGATATATTCTTTAAGGTATAGTGCATTTTTTGGAATAAAAATCCAAAACTCGATTTTTTTACCAAACAGCTTAAAATATCACTTAATCTTGTCGAAAATAAATAAATATACCCAAAGAAACTTGATGCCCTGCTTTATAAAATGACATCAAAACCTAAATATTAGAGAAAGTTGGTCTTCCATTGTTATTCCCTTCACATATTAATATTGTTTCATAATGACTGGAATCCAGGATTCCTGGTTTTTGAAATAGCTTGTAGAAAAAGAGAGCATCGCCTTCACTAAGCCTCTACTGGGTCATTAGAGAACGCTGCATCCAACCCTTCATTACTTGAAGATATGCGTAGAGGGTTCACGACCCCTTTATTAACCCCACAACAAATTTGCAAGGGCAACTTGGGTTATGCAGAGTCATGAAAAATATCAACAAAGACCCGCTGATGAACTTGAGAGATGCAATCAATAAAGACAGGCATAAATCGAAGGTATGAGAATGATAAGGTGATAAAGACCAATGTATTACTTTTGGGAAAATAAAAATCTGATGTGTTGCACTCACATGACTTTCTCTACTCTTGTACTAACCATTCTTACAAACTCTTATTGCTATATCTTCTTCGTGTTAGTTGATATAAAAATTTGCACAATTATCTTATTGCTTATTTCCTTGTAGGTACAAGGGCAATATGGGAATACAGCAAGTAGAAGTTACTATCAAATATTTTAAGTGCTGGTAGTTATGTGATGGGCCTGAAATTCCGTTCTATTTGCATCACCAGGAGATACGAAACAGATAACGATTTTCCATTTGAGAACTATTATATATCTGTTGTATAGGCTCTTGTTAGGAGTATAACAGGCAATATTTTGATTAATACTGCTTTAATATGCATCCACTTCTGTATGCTGCTTATTCTTTTTTCTTTCTGTTTTCCTACACGAAGTTTACTATGTGATATTTTTTGCATGGTCGTAATTCCGCAGCGAAATGAACAACGCCTGTCGTGTAGATTATCCATTTTGTTTCACATATCAATGCTGAACTACTGGCGTAAGTATTGTATAGTCACTGGTCTTGTACAAAGTATTGGAACTGGGTGCCGGTACACCATCCATTATCACGAAACCATCACGCCTATTTAGAGGTACTAACCAACACACTACTCTTAAAAAGTAAAATGATAAGTCCAAAAATAAAGCATTTTTTGTGAAGTAAAGATTTGTGTGAGTCTTAAAACTATACTAATTATGCAACAGTATTTCAGAATGAAGAGTGAAGATTCCCAGAAAGTTCAAGAAGTATAGTTCGTTTGTAACGAATATATCTCAAACATGTGGTGATTTAATCTAAATATATAGAGCTGTTTTGATAAAATTAAACATTTTCATGTAAGGGTATTTGGGGTGGCGTCTTTGGCAGACACTGAGTTTAAATAGCAACTTTGGTGTCTAACAGACCTTTCGTTTTTGAGTTATACTATTCACACACACACACACACACACACACACACACACACACACACACACACACACACACACACACACACACACACACGTGGACCTTTTTCCAAAGGTATCTTTTTGGCTCCAGGGACATATTTTCAGTGAAATCTTTATCAATTTTTGGGTGAAATCCAGTGTCTTCTCTACTTACTTGGGAGGAATATGATATGTATTTATTCAGGGGACTTCAAAACAAATATATATCTTCTGTGAAATGCTCATAGCAAATCGTTAAAGGAAATACAGTATTTTGTAGCACAAAGTTCCTTTCCATCTGACAGAGAAAGCAGAGAATTCTTAAGATGGGTCCAGAAAGGCAGTTTGTTCACTTCATCCAGTATCGATCTATCAAGAATCTGCAGCAATTAAGTTTTCAGATCTACTAGACGAAAATCTTATAAGGAACTTGGAAATAGTGCACAAAGCTTACAAGGAGAATACATTAAACGAAATAAACGCCGAGACTTTGAGTGGCGTAAATAATTGAAGAGGTTCAAAGAAGGCAGAAGTACAGCCCAGCTTATATATTAGTTCAAAAAAGTATCCTTTGGTTGTGAAAGGTCAAGGTATGCACATTGAAGGGGCTATTGCGCTTCGTTAAACGCAAGGACGATAAGCACTATTGCTAGAGAACTAGAATACTCTAGAAATTTCGTTTTCTGGAACATTCTGGAATGTGTGGAAACTTCAGCGGCAGTTTAAACCAGCGCCCACGCAAATCAAGGACTATGGCTGTCCTAGTTAATGAGCGAGCCACTGAGCGAGTTAGTGTATTTCTGATGCGACCAAAAGTGCTCTTCTCCGAGCGAGCTTGTGATGACTGTGACCGTATAATGAGTGTTGTTATTGTAAGACATTACAGACGTCTTGTGTTCGATTACACAGCGAGAAAACCGTGCAAGTTTAGGAACATTGTATTGCAATCAAAAATTAATATCCAGGTTTAACCCTAAGTACGCGTTTTGAGACTCCCTGAATCCAAAACAAGAGATTTTAGAAATATGTGTGTGTTTTTAGTGAACATCTAAAATCCAAAACGAATACCAAATTCAGCACCTTGCAAGCATGCGAGTTTCAACACAATTGGCCTATCCCAAATTTCTCCTTATATAGAAAACTTATTTTTCAAAAATAGCTGCAAAGGTTTTGATTAAAATAAACTATTTTAATATATTTTCATGACACTTGAAATGTTTATCTTCCATTTCCTGGAAATACTCTCAGAAGTGCTCTTCAATGTGAATTAACTTTGCGTAACTAGTAAACCATAAGAGATAGACAAAATCTTAATCACAAAAAATCTTATTCCTATATCTTTTTTGTGTTAGTTGAGATAAACATTTGTACAAATTATCTTATTGCTTATTTCCTTGTAGGTACAAGGGGAATATTAGAATACAGTAGGCTTTGTGCGATAGTAAAATATTTTAAAGCTTTGAGATCCCCTTCCCTTTGCACGCTTAACAAATAAAAAAATGAACAACGATGTTCCATTTCACCAAAGTTTTAATTTTTCCGAAACTGACGCAAATAACAAGGAAAATCTCCGAAATGGTTCACTCTACAAAAACATTTTTCTATATAAATTGTGTATTTTAGCGAGACCTACATTTTTTGTACACTAAGATTTTGCCTATCTCTTAAGGTTTGCGAGTTATTCAAAAATCATCCAGAGTAAACAGAACTACATAGGCTATAGCCAAAAAATTCAAAATATACATTTCATTTGTCATAAAAATATCTCAAACATATGACATTTTAATCAAAATCGGTAGAGCCGTTTTCAAGAAAATTAAAATTTTCAAAAACTTTTCCATCTAAAGGGTAGTTTAGGGTGGGGCTATTTTTTTTTTCAAAATCTTCGTGTCGCATCCTTGAAAGACACTAAACTTAAATACCAACCTTGGATTTTAACCTACTTTTCGTTTTTGAGTTATGCCGTCCACAGACACATAACCTATTTCTAAAGATACCTTTTTTGGATTCAGGGGGTCTCAAAACATATATTTCCGGTGAAATCTCGACATCGAATTTTTGGGTGGAATACAATACTTCCCCTATTTACCAGTAGAGAAAGTAAAAATATTTATCTCAACGAACACGAAGAAGATATAGGAATAAGAGTTTGTAAGAATGGTTAGTACAAGAGTAGAGAAAGTCATGTGAATGCAAAACATCAATTTTTTTTACCTTTTCATTGCCAGTTTTACTGCCTTATTTTGGGTGTTATAAACAGCTAAACATTTCGGATCTATTATTAATAAAATAGGTATTTCTGAGTTTTATTTAATTACAAATAAATAATTTAATCATTTAGATAATAAGAAGTAGGAATGCGTATGTCAGGAAACTGAAAACAAAGCGAGGATTCTGTTGAAATATTCAAATAGTATATTCTCTTCACTGTGGGATAATCGTTCAGCTTTAATGTGTACACGTGCGCCCAACTGAGAAAGCGTGTGGCTCTTTTTGTTGTCGTCAGCATTTCTGCAGCTACCCCTAGGAGACTGTGAGCGAAGTTTTAATCCAGGGACTCGCGGAGAGGAACTGGGGTGTGAGGTCTTTCCCGCAGAGCTGCCAGGTGCGGCTGGTTGTCGACATTAAGGCGCCTTTCTTTGGAACCATTCTCCGCAATGATTTGCACGTGTTTCTTGTTTCATTTATACACACGTGTTTTCCTTAAGCTGACGATTCCTTTGGTTTCTAGTTTTGTTTATGTATGCCGAAGCTTTTGTTCGAGTAATAATTACCTTTTCTCTACTACGTATAGTAAGAATGGCAGTACTGTACTCGGCCCAAAATTTCGATGTCAAGATTTCACCGGAAATATAGGTTTTGAGGCCCCCCTGAATAAAAAAAGGATGTTTACAAAAATGTCCGTGTGTATATTTCTGTGTTTCACTCTGTAAAGAGCATAGTTGGTATTTAAGTTTAATGTCTTTCAAGGATGCGACACGAAGATTTTGAAGAAAATAGCCCCACCCTAAACTACCCTTTACATGGAAAATGTTTCGAAAATTTTGATTTTCCTGAAAATGGCTTCAACGATTTTCATTAAAATGCGATATGTTTGAGATATTTTTATGACAAATGAAATGTATATCTTGAATTTTCTGGCTATAGCCCCTGTAGTCGTATTTACCCTGGACGACTTTTGCATAACTGGTAAACCGTTAGAGATAGACCAAATCATACTATACAAAAAATGTAGAGGTTATTAAAATACATAATTTATGTCTCAATAAATTTTCTTGTAGGGCGAACCATTTCGGAGATATTCCTTTTCATTTGTGACCGTTTCGGAAAACTTAAAACTTTCGTGAAGTGGAATATTGCTGTTCTTTATTATATGTTAAGCGTGCAAAGAGAACGGGATATCAAAGCTTTAAAACATTTAATTATCGCTCAAAGCCTACTGTATTCGCTTATTCCCCTTGTACCTACAATAAGACAATTTCTGGAAATGTTTATCTCAACTAACACGAAGAAGATATAAGAATGTTTAGTACAAGGGTAGAGAAAGTCATGTAATTTTGATATTAGGTTTCTTGGTTGTAATACAATATTTTCCCTAATTACTGTAGTACAGAAAGTAAAAGCCCCGATTTGATACGTCAGGAAGACTTATTGACTTAACCTACTTGCAACATGGGGCGGGCGGAAATAATAACCACCCTCTGGTCAGACTCATGTTGATGTAAACAAAGGAAGCCTAGTTAAAGTAATGTGGCATTAATTTCTTCCTGGAAAGGGGAGATGAGGGATGTTTAATGATCAGCTGTGAGAAGCGGGCGGATGGTGTTACTGAAATCAATAACCAGACCAACTGGTGGTAATGATTCCATCAGATAATCATCTGTTACCTTCATAACAATGTTAGCGTGAAACTGGGCTTAAAAACCAAAGTTTAAGTTTAATGACGTTCAAGAATGCGGCACAAAAATTTTGAAGAAAACTGCTCCACCTTAAACTACCCTTTACATGGAAAATATCGATTGTCTTGAAAATGACTAACGATTTTGACTAAAATGTCATATGTTTGAGATATTTTTATGACAAATGAAATGTATATCTTGAATTTTCTGGCTATAGCCCCTGTAGTCGTATTTACTCTGGACGACTTTTGCATAACTACTAAACCGTAAGAGATAGACAAAATCTTACTGTACAAGAAATGAAGATCTTGCTAAAATACACAATTTATGTCTCAATACATTTTCTTGTAGGGGGAACCATTTCGGAGATATTGCTTGTTATGTGTGTGAGTTTCGGAAAACTTAGAACTTTCGTGAAATGGATCATCGTTGTTCATTTTTTATACGTTAAGTGTGCAAAGACAACAGAATCTCAAACATTTGACTATCGCACAAATCCAACTGTATTCTAACATTCCTCTTGTACCTACAAGGAAATAAGCAATAAGATAAGTTGTAGAAATCTTTATCTCAACTAACATGAAGAAGATATAGGAATAAGAGTTTGTGAGAATGGTTAGTACAAGAGTAGAGAAAGTCATGTGAGTGCAACACATAAGATTTTTTATGTAGTAAGCTTTTGTCTGTCTCTTACTGTTCACCATTTATGCAAACATAACTGGCGGCGTCTATGTTCACGTAATTAATGATATTGTGTTTACTATATTCTGGCAGAAATGACTGTGCTGGAAGAGTTATAATAAAACAAGACACTCAAGACATTTGCTTTTTAAGGTTTTAATTAGATTATTTACAAAACAACTACGTTTATCTGAGAACTCGAGAAGACCCAGAGCAATTCCTGGAATGTCATTTCCCTTTCTAGCAGCGTTTCAAAATATTTATCTGTGTTTCTTTCTCTTCCTTACTTAAAAGCTTTGTATTTGTAGACTTGAATCTAAAATCTAATTATGTTCTCTTTGATTGTTCATTAAAACATTTCCTTGTGCCTTTCGGATGCTTAAATTACATTATTCCTTCTTCGAACGTTTCTTTCCTGTATACTGTGTTTTGTAATAGGAGAAAGTATATACGCAACGGTATAAAATTGAGGTTATACTGAGTTTTTGAACTGCACGTTTCTTCTTTGGTTAGAGTCCCATGTTAGTTCCTCTTTTGGAAGCAATACTAAACATAGAGTTTCTGTAAATGGGTTTGCAAATATAATATTGTGACTATTATCGTTTCAATTAACACACGAGCACTTAAAGTTTGCATCAGTTTTGAATGTTAACCTTCATGAACCTAGTCTGTAATTTTTCAATTATTGATGCTTCCCAAAGAAGTCTGAAGCAGTGTCATAATATGATCAAATATATAAGTTTTTTCTGGTGATTTGAGAAATATATGCCTACGTCACTGCCGACGTGTTATAAGGAGTTCACGAAAGGTCCGTGTGACGTTATCCATGCTATAAAAGGAGGCGAGGAAGCACCAGAGACTTAGAGTTACAAACACCAGACGGTCTAAGTTGTACCTTGAATTTTCTGGGAAGATCCTCGGAAGAATTCTTCATTGTTGCATAAATGGTAAACAGTAAGAGACAGACAAAAGCTTACTACATAAAAAATCTGATGTGTTGCACTCACGTGACTTTCTCTACTCTTGTACTAACCATTCTTACAAACTCTTATTCCTATATCTTCTTCGTGTTAGTTGAGATAAACATTTGCGGAAATTATGTTATTATTTTCTTGTAGGTGCAAGGGAATAGTTTGAGCGATAGTCAAATGTTTTAAAGCTTCCAAATTCCGTTCTCTGTGCAAGATTAACATATAAAAATGAATAGTGGTGTTCTATTTGACAGAAGAGCCAGTTCCCAAAACTCACTCAAATAACAAGGAATATCTCCGAAATGGTTGACTCTATAAAAACTTTTATTGACACCTAAATTGTGTATTTTAGCACGATCTACATTTTTGTATAGTAAGATGTGGTCTGTCTCTTACGGTTTAGTAGTTATGCAAAAGTCGTCCAGAGTAAATACTACTACAGGGACTATAGCCAGAAAATTCAAGATATACATTTCATTTGTCATCAAAATATCTCAAACATATGCCATTTTAATCAAAATCGTTAGTCATTTTCAAGACAATCGATATTTTCCATGTAAAGGGTAGTTTAAGGTGGAGCAGTTTTCTTCAAAATTTTTGTGCCGCATTCTTGAACGTCATTAAACTTAAACTTTGGTTTTTAAGCCCAGTTTCACGCTAACATCGTTATGAAGGTAACAGATGATTATCTGATGGAATCATTACCACCAGTTGGTCTGGTTATTGATTTCAGTAACACCATCCGCCCGCTTCTCACAGCTGATCATTAAACATCCCTCATCTCCCCTTTCCAGGAAGAAATTAATGCCACATTACTTTAACTAGGCTTCCTTTGTTTACATCAACATGAGTCTGACCAGAGGGTGGTTATTATTTCCGCCCGCCCCATGTTGCAAGTAGGTTAAGTCAATAAGTCTTCCTGACGTATCTAACCGGGGCTTTTACTTTCTGTACTACAGTAATTAGGGAAAATATTGTATTACAACCAAGAAACCTAATATCAAAATGACATGACTTTCTCTACCCTTGTACTAACCATTCTTACAAACTCTTATACTTCTATCTTCTTCGTGTTAGTTAAGATAAACATTTGTACAAATTATCTTATTGCTTATTTCCTTGTAGGTACAAGGGGAATATTAGAATACAGTAGGCTTTGTGTGATAGTCAAATGTTTGAGATTCCGTTGTCTTTGCACACTTAACATATAAAAAAATGAACAACGATGATCCATTTCACCAAAGTTCTGTTTTCCGAAACTGACACAAATAACAGGGAATATCTCCGAAATGGTTCACCCTACAAGAAAATGTATTGAGACATAAATTGTGTATTTTAGCAAGGTCTACATTTTTTGTGTAGTATGATTTGGTCTATCTCTAACGGTTTACCAGTTATGCAAAAGTCGTCCGGAGTAAATACGACTACAGGGGCTATAGCCAGAAAATTCAACATATACATTTCATTTGTCATCAAAATATCTCAAACATATGACATTTTAATCAAAATCGTTAGAGCCATTTTCAAGAAAATCAAAATTTTCGAAACATTTTCCATGTAAAGGGTAGTTTAGGGTGGGGCTATTTTCTTCAAAATCTTCGTGTCGCATCCTTGAAAGACATTAAACTTAAATAGCAACTTTGGTTTCTAACCGACTTTTCGTTTTTGAGTTATGCTGTCCACAGACTGACAGACACACACAGACACACACGGACCTTTTTCTAAAAATTCTTTTTTTGGATTCAGGGGGCCTCAAAACATATATTTCCGGTGAAATCTCGACATTGAATTTTTGGGTGGAATACAATACTTCCCTTACTTACCAGTAGAGAAAGTAAAAATGAACAACGATGAATTATTTCACCAAAGTTTCAAGTTTCATTGTAAATTATTACAAAGTTGAAGGCTTGCATTCCTTCTATTCCCTCCCTCTCCCCCTCTCTCTCTCTCTCTCTCTCTCTCATATCATGTACGCCAACACTCGAGGCACTAGTAACATCCAATATTACTGAAATAGAATATTAATTCCTAATTCCCATGTTGGAAGCAGAAATTCTGTGAATAAACCTTCCGAAGCGAATACTCTGACATTGCTAGATTATATTGTCACATATTTAAATCCAGGTGTCACGTCCACCAATACAAAATTTTATGTGAAAACGTTCCGGTTAATTAATATACGTGTAACATTCCTAATTTCAGCTGAAAAGGTATTTTACCCTATGCGCTTACAAACACGATATAAATATCACACAAAATAAAATAAAAATTCCAGCGAACAACGAGAAATGTATAAATAGATTTTATATGTGCATGCCGATAATTGAGCTTTCACACGACTTTTTCTAATTGCTCTTCTACAAGTTATTCTTACAAACACCTGTTAAGAGCTGATCGTTCTGTGAGGGCTTTGAAAAGAAAGGAAAAAATCTCATGTGTTGCACTCACATGACTTTCTCTACTCTTGTACTAACCAGTCTTACAAACTCTTATTCCTATACCTTCTTAGTGTTAGTTGAGATAAACATTTGTACAAATTATCTTATTGTTTATTTTCTTGTAGGTACAAGGGGAATATTAGAATACAGTAGACTTTGTGCGATAGCCAAATCTTTTAATGTTTTCAACTAACCTATAAAAATGAATAACGATGTTCCATTAGACGAAAGTTTGTTTTCCAAAATTCACACAAATAACAAGGAACATCTAAGAAATGGTTCACTCTACACAAAAATTTATTCCGACATAAATTCTGTGTTTTAGCAAGATTAATATTTTTATAGACTAATATATAGTCTATCTGTTATGGTTTATCGTACTATTACAGGACTATATAAGCTATACACATAAAATTCAACATATATATTTCATTTGTCATAAATATATCTTAGAATATGGGATTTTAATCAAAATCGTTAGAGCTATTTTTGAGTAAATCAAAATTTTCAAAACATTTTCCATGCAAAGGGTAGTTTATAGTAGAGGAATTTTCATCAAAATCTTCGTGTCGCATTCTTGAAAGATATTAAACTTAAATACCACTTCCTCTATTTACTATATGTAGTAAAGAAAGCAATAATGACAAATAAAAGAGGAATTACAGCAAGTAAACTTTAACGTCACTCGTTCAGTAATAGGTATAGATGAAGGCCACAGGAAAACGAGACAAGGTCAATGGTTAACGGACGGGAAATGTGCCCGACCATTATCATGTTTATAATCACTAGCGCCATGCATTCACATTGTCAGCCAAAAACTTTAAATTAGGGAGAGACACAAAGAAATGCAAATAATTAATGTTCAACTTGAACGTCTATACTTGTATCTATATCTGTGTATACCAGCTGCCTTTGGAGACGCTTACGTAATTAGTGCGTTCTTCATGTAGTGCATATGACGTATAGAATAACAATTAGACAGTCAGTATCCAGTGGCGGACACGTTGTAGTTTCTAAGATAGTGAAACGTTTTATGTTTTGTAATAAATGGGAGTTGTAAATGGAAATAATTCTACAGAGCACTACGGAAATCCGGACAAACGGGTTTTTACTGTATGTGGGATGCCAATTTACCATTTGAAGACATTGAGAACTGTGCATGTAAAACAGGACGCCGTAAAAAGGTAAACATACAGGTGTAAATGAATAACACCACACGAATAGGAAACCAATGTGGTCTTTGCATTCAAAGTAATTCGAGATTGCGGCCAATATATCATAGTCAGAAAGAAATATATCAATATTATCAACTGGAACCAAAATACTGCTTATTAGGAACTTAGTGAAGCCTGTCTACTGTCTCTCTGAAGAAGCGTTTCTAAATTTTAGTGCTTAAATTGGAGACTTAACATGCGGCTGCACGCCACTGCAATGGATAACAGGTTGTGGCGAGCGGCTACAGAAATATAGGGCAGTTCTAAAACGTGTGCTTTGGCCGCGCGGTTATGCCGACTGACTGTGAACCTAAGGAAACCGAGAACATCGAGTTCAAACCCGAAGAGGTTTTTTTTTCTTCCATTTTGAGATAAATGTTGTGCGTTTGGTTTAAAATAGCAATATACGACCATCATATATCATATTTGTAATAAAAAAAATGGGGTTATGAGTATTTGAACCTGCGCTTTTAATACGTGTGTATCTTCCGGGCATTATAACTATTACGCTAAATAGGCCACGAAGTTCACCCGCTTGTTTTCTCATCATGCGTTATAGCTGCAATGGACATATCAGAGGCGTGCGTACCCTAAAATAATTTTCAAGCACAGTTCTGTGATTTGTAATCCTAGACCATAGGTTTCCTATCTCAAATTCAAATCACACTCCGCCAGTGAAGGCCAGTAGAATGCCTCCCGAAGCTGCGGCATTAATGATACAGCGAACTGTGTAATAAAACTGTATTTGCAAGTGTTTATCTCAATTAACGAGAAGAATTAGATGATAAAGCCCAGTGTTGTATGAATGAAGAAGAGCTGCAGGTGATCCGGAAGTGACGTTTAGAGCTTTCCTCGCCTCGGGGAGCTCCATCCCCTTCAAGGAAACAATCTGAAGTAGGCAGTTGCATGGCGACATCGATTTTGGAAACTTGCGAGCCAGGACGCAGAAAGTGAAATGTTCTGGGAATTCCAGTGTCTGTAGAAACCTCGGATAAAGCAAATGAAATAACGGAGTACGAATATACCAGGCCCTTCTATTTCTGTTTCGTTGTATTGTGCTGGAGTGCGATTTTGAAAATCTCCACGTATAATATTTCTTTTATGTGCTTTTGTTAGGTAAAATGTTTCTCTTTCCTGTCTGCAAAGGAAAGGAACAAAGCTTCACCAAAGGGTATCTGCATTAGCGTAGGGGAAGTTTTAATTTATGCTCAAGAAGAAAAGTTTGCCTGAGGGTTCGCGAAAGACGGGAAAATGTAACTTTTCCCCTAACGTATAGAACAGAAGAAAGAACTGGTTATTTTAATTGTTAAAACTTTTGAAAGTTCTTTCTCCCTCCACTGTCATTCATCAATCTCTTCCAATTATGTTTCATAGCATTCAGAGAAATTATATTTTTAAACGGTTTTCACTTTTTCTTTTGTGTGTGTGTGTGTGTATGTGTTTGTTTGTCTGTGGACAGCATAACTCAAAAACTAAGTCAGTTAAAACCCAAAATTGGTATTTAAGTTTAATGTCTTTCAAGGATGCGACACGAAGATTTTGAAGAAAATAGTCCCACCCTAAACTACCCTTTACATGGAAACATTTTCGAAAATTTTGGTTTCTTCAAAATGCCTGCAAAGATTTTGATTAAAATGCCGTACGCTTGAGATATTTTTATGAAAAATAAAATGTATATCTTGAATTTTCTGGCTATAGCCTATGAAGTCCTATTTACTCTGGATACTTTTGCATAACTAGTAAACTTTGGTTTTTAACCAACTTTTCGTTTTTGAGTTACACTCTCCACATACATGGATCTTTTCCTAAAAATGCTTGTTTTTATTTAGGAGGCACCAAAACATATTTCCGGTGAAATCTTGACATCGAGTTTTTTTTTTTTTTTGGGGGGGGGGTGGCGGGGGAATACAATACTTCCTCTACTTTACTATACGTAATAGAGAAAGTAAGGTGATCTGGGTGTCTCAGTTGATTAGATGCTGGCCTACCGATTGCAAGATCGGGGGTTCAAACCCGGCCCAGGCCGATGGTTTTTAAGTGTGTTTAAAAACGACAGCTCCATGTCAGTAGATTTACTGGCATGTAAAAGAACTCCTGCGGGACAAAATTGCGGCACACTGGCGACGCTGATGTGATCCCAGCAATTGACAGCGTCGTTAAACAACAAAATAATTTTTTAATAATTTACATAAAGTAAAAATATAAAACAGTCAAACATTTTCCATGTGAAGAATATTTTGGAGTAAATGGCTTTGTTGTTGGGTTTTCGCTAAGAAAACAAATGACGAGCGTGCAGCGTGTTGCAAATACTATAGAAGTATTGTAGACTGAAATTGATTTTAAATCCGGCAGGTGTTTCTATATAACAAAATATCGATCTGATCGCACTTCTAAGAGGATCGGATCCAAGGACTCAGTTAGATCTGAATCCGTGTTTCCATACAGATTCAATCCGGAATAGGAAATATATATTAATTCCCCATGGAAATGTACTGATAATATTCAAATGTAGGAACTGGGTAGGAAAATATAAGAAATTTTGGGTTTGATAATCTCAAATGATGGTTTTCTTAAAATATAGTTAATAAACTACAGTTCCTAATTAAGGAACAGGATTATTTAATTACAACAATGGTGATGGTTGATACAGTGAACCCACATTAGGTTTCAGTGATAAAAGCAATGAAAATCAAATACCGTGACTACAAGAGTCAAGCCGATTCAAGCGTAAGACTTGTTCTACACCAATTACGTTAATGCAATCAATGTTAGTTGATTAAGAGCATTCATGTTTTCTACGCACGTCCCGTTCAAACGTGTGTTCACCTTTGGAAATCAAAATATGTTCAGTTATGATCTCTAATTTTTCTTTATTGATACTTAAAATGAGGAGAGGAAAACGAAAATAACTATACCAAATTTTGCTAAAGCCAAAAAAGATTCTTAATTTTATAACAAAGCTCCCCATATGGGGATAGCAAGCAACTAATAGAAATCTGAACTTCAATAGAAAGATGTTTGTTGTGTAAAAAGTTCTTAATCTCGGCTACAGATGGCCTCAAAGCATATATTTTACAGCAAAACAAACAAGTTTTATTTTAGGAGGTTCTGCAACAGACAATATTAAAATTGCCTGTCTCGTTAAGGTTAAAATTACTAAATTCATCTTGCATTTCTTCTGAAATTTGTGAAAGCCTACACTGTCTAGCAGAACATAACAGTTAATATTCACCTTTGTGCTCTTTTTCATTCAGAAACATAGATTTACTGTAAAACACCAACCAACTGGTACGAGTAGTAGGTTAATACACACAGCACCCCCAGGAAGGCAAAGTTGTGCCCACAGACACAAAAGCTTGAAAAAGTTAGAACACCTTACATATTGCACAGATAAAGTCGCTTTAAGCGGCTAGGTGCTGTGCAGATAAACATACCGCTGTTCTCGAATGCAGGAATGCTGTGTTTACGAACACTGACAATCAAGTAATTATGAATTCTAACGACTAACCAAGGTTTATTGAAACAAAATATATATTTAGGGTACTAAAATACCCTCTCCAACTAAATGAATATAAACACATTCAAAGTAGATCTAACCTTACAAAACAAAAATTAGTTACAAATTTATTACGAATTACATCTGTTGATCTGGCTTTAAAGATAAAAAGTGTATAAAGCTTTTATCGTAAAAATAGGAATAATAATGACATTGGTAATGCCTAATAGTGATAGGTTAAATCTTCTCTATTGAAACGTGATTTTCTCTCGATAACCCTGAGTAACTCCGGTGTGTATGCTTAATTGTGAGTTTTTAATTAATAAATTTGAGGTTAATACGCTCTTTAAATATTCACCTGAAACAATATTCACTAAAATAATGGAAGTTTCTTGAAATCTACAACATACCATTCCTTCTTTTTTTCTGGGCTAATTCTACCGTTTTATGGCAATTCGTTTGTAGGTTTTCTTTAATCGCTTTACTTACTGATTTGAAGATCTTCCAAAGAGGTTGATGTTTCTTTTTAAGTATTAAGGTACTGTTTGCCGAAAAGTGGCATCAAGAAGAGCACAGTTAAAAGATGGAGAAGTATTAAACACAAACACACTAGCACTCGATGAGAACACGTGACTGACCTTGAGGGTGCTGAAGAAACTGTGGTGGGTCTTGTGCGACGAGGGCACGTTGCTGGTAGACTGGGCCTGGCCCTTGGCATGGTCATGGTCGCTGGAGGAAGGGGCGGTTCCTGAGACCGAGGGCTGCAGGGGGCGGTGGCGCAGGTCCGACGCCGACTTCGAGAGATGACGTCCCAGCACGACTCGCTGTTCCACGACGTTGAGACGGGAGCGTTCCGCTGGAAGAAGAGGACAACAACAGCATGAGGAAGAGGAAGAAGATGTCCCCAGCGTAACGGCAGCCGTCATGTGCGTCCGACCGAGCACGACTGGCCGGACTGCCGAGTGCCGCCGAGAGTAGTCGAGCCTGCTCGCCCGCTCGCCCCTGGGCGCCGATCTCAGACGCGCGGCGCACTGCTGCGGCAGCACCGCTTTGCCGCCAACGGCTTAATGCTCGCTCGCTCGCTCTGGGCTTTTGCATAGATCAATGACAACTATCTATCTAGCTTACAAATAACACCAATAATTATAACTCAGTGAACAACAAAACAAGTGTCATACGACTTTCCCTACTCATTCATTACAAACCATTCTTACAAACTCTTATTCCTATATCTTCTTCGTGTTAGTTGAGATAATTATCTTATTGCTTATTTCCTTGTAGGTACAAGGGGAATATTAGAATACAGTAGGCTTTGTGCGATAGTCAAATCTTTTAAAGCTTTGAGATCCCGTTGTCATTGCACACGTAACATAAAAAACTGAACAACGAAAGCTTAAGTTTTCCGAAACTCACACAAATAACAAGGAATATCTCCGAAATGGTTCAACCTACAAGAAACTTTATTGAGACATAAATTGTGTATTTTAGTAAGATGTACATTTTTTGTATAGTATGATTTGGTCTCTCTCTAACGGTTTACCAGTTATGCAAAAGTTGTCCAAAGTAAATACGATTACAGGGGCTATAGCCAGAAAATTCAAGATATATATTTCATTTGTCATGAAAATATCTCAAACATATCACATTTTAATCAAAATCGTTAGAGCCATTTTCAAGAAAATCAAAATTTTTGAAAAATTTTCCATGTAAAGGGTAGTTTAAGGTGGGGCTACTTTCTTCAAAATCTTAGTGTCACATCCTTGAAAGACATTAAACTTAAATACCAACTTTGGTTTTTAACCGACTTTTCGTTTTTGAGTTATGCTGTACACAGACTGACAGACTGACAGACACACACACACACAGACACACACACGGACCTTTTTCTAAAGATACAATACTTTCCTACTTACCAGTAGAGAAAATAAAAAGGTCATTTTTACTTTCTTTTCCCCTCTATAAGTAGAGGAACTATTCTATTCGCCCCAAAAAATTGATTTTGAAATTTCACTAGAAATACATGTTTTGAGGCCCCTGAATCCAAAAAAAAGCACTTTTAGAGATTGTCTTTGTGTATATGCCTTGTGTGTCTGTGAACAGCATAACTCAAGAACGAAAATTTGGTTGAAAACCAAAGTTGGTATTTAACTTTTATATCTTTCAACGATGCGACAGGAAATTTTTGAACAAAATTCCTCCGCCCTAAACTATCTTTATATGAAACACTTTACAAAAATTTTGAGTTCCCAAAAATGACTAACGTTTTTTATTAAACTCCATATGTTTAAGATATTTATATGACAAATGCAGTGTATATATCGAGTTTCCTGGCTATAGTTCATGTAGTTCGGTTTATTCCTGAAGCAGAGTGGGATGGCGTTGAAATTAATTCTCGACTTGCATTCGAGTGCACTTTTTCTAACACTGTACAAGAGGCACACAGTCAATTTATATGAGCCTTTTATCTTGAAGTGTAGGAAGATTTAGCTGTGTTAAATCGCTCGGTGATATATTTTTATCCACACTAATGTACTGAAGAGGAAAAAAAAAAACTTTCTAAAACTGTCTATGCCAGAGTAGCACTAAATTTAATTATGCTGTTTACCTATTTTCTGTTTCTGTGATTTAGAACTATTTCCATAATTTTTGATACCGGGATTTAAGGACAGCTGTTTGTTTTCCACCCAAATATTCGATATCGAAATTTCATTGAAATACATGTTTTGGGAATCCTGAGTCTAAAGAAACGATTTTTAGAAAAAGATCTGTTATCAGTCACTCTGTGTGCCTGTGAACACTATAGATAAAAATCTGATGTCTTGCACTCACATGACTTTCTCTACTGTTGTACTAACCATTCTTACAAACTCTTATTCCTATATCTTCTTCGTGTTAGTTGAGATAAACATTTGTACAAATTATTGCTTATTTCCTTGTAGGTGCAAGGGGAATGTTAGAATACAGTAGGCTTTGTGTGACAGTCAAATGTTTTAAAGCTTTGAGATGAATGTAATGACTTCGCTGTCACCTTGTATTATCTGTTCCCATTGTATCTACAAAGAAATTTGTAATAAAACCATTTTTAAAAATTTTTATATCAATTAACATGAGGTGAATAGAAAAAGTAAGCATTTGAAATAATATCATGTATAAGAGTGAGTAGAGACAGCTATGTGAGTGTAATTCTTCTTTTGTAATTCCGCAGTATATTGCTTGGAAGGTTTACTCATGAATAAACATTGTATTTCGTATACACATTTATGAGATGGCTGTAGAGTGTTCCTTTTGTGTTGTGAGTTCATTTAACCTTTGACAAATGACAACAGATTCATTCAGGGTACGAGATTTATTCCCGCTATTAGAAGGAAAGGCAAAAACTACTTTGGTGAAAGTTTCTCCTTTATTCTTCCTTCTCTCATTATTAGGTTGCAATTTTAAGCCCGTCCAGTGCTTATGAAAAGCAATAATAGTAAAATCCTATAGTCAAACTTACGGAAAGCTTGTTTCTTACGTTATGCAGACTAATTTGCATATACCGGGTGGAAGTGCTGTTTCGGCCGCAAGTTAACCAGCGAGTCTATATGTAACAGAACCATTTTCGACAAAATAAAATTTTTCACCTAAAGTATAGCTTATGGTGGAGAAATTTGCTTCAAATCTTCGTGTCGCATCCTTGAAAGATTTTAAACTTAAATACCTGTGTTTTTAACCGACTTTTTGTTTTTGACTTAGGCTGTTCACAGACATAATACCTGGACCTTTTTCTAAAAATGCTTTTTGTGGATTTAGTTGGCCTCAAAAATACATATATGGTGAAATTTCGACATCGAATTTTTGGATGAAATTCAATACTTCCTCTACCCACTATACGTAGTAGAGAATGTAAAAATGAAGAGAAAGGCTATTATTTATTAGTGTATTAAAAGCAATTAGCTCATATTGGAATATATCTCAGCTGTATCCCTTTATGTCAGCATTGTTGGAACTCTGAAATGCGTGGTTTTGACTGTTTAGTTTTTCCGCTTCCTTAACAATGCAAATCTTC
Organism: Tenodera sinensis; assembly: GCA_030765045.1. Lineage (NCBI taxonomy): Eukaryota > Metazoa > Arthropoda > Insecta > Mantodea > Mantidae > Tenodera > Tenodera sinensis. The sequence continues at coordinate 16,039,521 of CM060967.1, read as the reverse complement.
ATTATTACTTAAACTAACACATAATTTCACTAACAGTCACAGCTGTCAGACATAACATTTCGACTCGTGTGGATTTGGCCGAGATACTGTCCGCTTCAGCGATACGGTAAACGCACTGGGCGAGTGTTTTGTTTACATCTGAGGAACTGCTTCCATACGCCGCTCGGGTACAACACAGGTAGCTGGCATATACGAGGACTAATAGAGACAACTCGGCTTTGTGATTTATATTGCCGAAAAAATGAAGATTGTTCCATAGCGATTAAACCTACCGAAACGAACGTTACAAAGTGTTTTATATTGCTTACACCAGCGTCGATTATACGAAGCCGTACCTTCTATCCTGTATACTTAACAAGCACGACTGTAAAATGTCTGTATTCCATAAAATTTCAAATGCATCGGTATTGATATAAAATTCATTTTTCTGCATAATCCAGGAAATACGCATAAAAATCCTAACCCAAAAATTCTATATCTGCATTTCATATTTAACATATTTTGAGGCACTAAATCACAAAACGCTTTTTACAAACAGCTATATTTGTGTAAGGGTTGCTTTGAACAGCATAACTCGAAAATAAAAAATTCGATAAATATTGTGACGTCGACCGCGGCACACCACAAAGTACGTTCGGAGCCGGGCTAACCTAATCCACAGGCGTGGCACGTATCAAAGGTGCTCAAGGTCAAACTGACGCGCGTGACTGTTGTGAACATGTGACAATATCAAAGTGGCAGAAGCGTCACAAATGTTTTCGAAATCATTCGAGAAGTGTCGACGTATTTGTAGAAGTTCGAGAAAAGTCCGTGCTATGAGAACCAGCGCGTCGTGCAGGAAGATAGAGAAGCAGTTAATGAAAGTTGAGTGATTGTATCGTATAAGACAGCTGTTTGAGAGACAGAGAAAGTGAAGAGTGACAAAGGAGTTAGTCAAGGCTACGAGAAGAAAACAGTTGTGAGTTGTGAAATAACTAAGAACTTTGAGCTGTGTTAACGTCAGTAAAAGAGAACTAGTGATAGAAAAATAGCTGGACTGGACTTTTATCTTGTCTTTAGTATTTTAATTCACGAAGACTTTCAATAAAATTGCCCAAACCCAGACTATGAAGCCATAGTCATCCAGAACAAATTCTGTATAATTTGTTATAACGGTTACTTATTTAAGTCAATGCGTTTAACTGTGTTAATTTCCATCTATTTCAATTGAGGATCAACACATAAAGGAAAAAATTCAATAATTTATACGTGAAAATGGAACCCTGTGATTAAAACTAATTAATTCCCGGTTAGCGCACATTTATTCCTATTTCTTCCTTTTAAATCTTATAATTACGTCCACAGTGATTATATTTTACTACAGTGCTCAAAGCTTTTTGATTGTGTTAGTTTAATTTTCTCTGGAGGGTTTTGAATAAAAATCTTTTACACTTTTTCTTCCTTTAGCACGTACTAAAACTTGTCCTTTCTCTAGCTTTTCCTCTCAATTTTTTTCGGTGAAGTTTTTCTTTGTTCTTTTTGTAATTCTGCACGTAGATTGGTGGTGTAGAATAGAAACTGACGAGAAAATGATTCTTGACATAAAAATATCCTTGCTCTTCTATTCACTTCTTTCTATGGAAAGATCCCATTCAAGCCGTGTACCCCGACTGAGGCAAGTAGAGAGTGATACTGAATTACTTTAGAACGTTCTAGACTGCGACAGTCATATGATCTTCCACCCATTACTGATAACACAAACAGCCTTTTGATTTTTTTTTTCTAACTTTCTCTACTGGCAACTAGGGGAAGTATTGTATTCCAGCCGAAAATTCGATGTCGAGATTTCACCGGAAATATGTTTTGAGGCCCCCTGAATCCAAAAAAGCATTTTTAGAAAAAGGTCCGTGTGTGTGTGTCAGTCTGTGTGTCAGTCTGTGTGTCAGTCTGTGGACAGCGTATCTCAAAAACGAAAATTCGGTTAAAAACCAAAGTTGGTATTTAAGTTTAATGTGTTTCAAGGATGCGACACAAAGATTTTGAAGAAAACTGCCCCACCCTAAACTACTCTTTACATGGAACATTTTTCGAAAATTTTTATTTTCTTGAAAATGGCCCTAACGATTTTGATTAAAATGTCACATGTTTGAGATATTTTTATATTAAATAAAATGTATATCTCGAATTTTCTGGCTATAGCCCCTGTAGTCGTATTTACTCTGGACGACTTTTGCATAACTGGTAAACCGTTAGAGATAGATAAAATCATACTATACAAAAAATGTATATCTTGCTAAAATACACAATTTATGTCTCAATAAATTTTCTTGTAGGGTGAACCATTTCGGAGATATTCCTTGTTATGTGTGTGAGTTTCGGAAAACTTAGTACTTTCGTGAAAAGGATCATCGTTGTTCATTCTTTTTATATGTTAAGTGGGCAAAGGCAACAGAATCCCAAAGCTTTAAAACATTTGACTATCGCACAAAGCCTACTGTATTCTAATATTCCCCTTGTACCTACAAGGAAATAAGCAATAAGATAATTTGTACATATGTTTATCTCAACTAACACGAAGAAGATATAGGAATAAGAGTTTGTAAGAATGGTTAGTATAAGAGTAGAGAAAGTCATGTAAGTAAAATACATCAGATTTTTTCCCTACATTTCACACACATCCATACATTCACACGCTATGGAGTATAGGGAATAATGTTGGATAGAGAAAAATTGCGACTCCCCAGTTGGGAACCGAACGCGATGTTCTATCGACTGAGCTGCAGCGCCGGCCTCTTGTTCTGTTTGTTTCTCCTTTAGGGCCAGCTGCATGTTGAGGATGCCTCTCACCCACTCCCAGGCTCCCAAACCAGGGAATTGGATCCGCTACACTCTTTTAAGTATCACTTAACTTTGCACCCAATTTATTTCTTTGTTGGTGATCCATCCTTTGGTCCGCTATTCTTCTCTCCGTTTAGTGGAAAACTTCGTTTTGTTTTCCATTTACCTTCAACATCCAATTAATTCTTTTCCTTAGGGACTAGACTATAAACATCTTACTGTGTTTTTCTTTCTCTGTTGCTACAATAGAATCTTCGACTAACCAGACGACATTGGTGAATGCTATTATCAGGTCCTGGTGAAACAGAAGCGCTCATTTGTTTTATAGATACTGACAAAAAGGATAGTGCGGTCTTATTAAACTGAAATTACCTCTTTAACTAGATACACACACGCACACACATTTTCTTCTACAGTGCATATTTGTATAAATAAAAACCTGATGTGTTGCACTCACATGACTTTCTCTACTCTTGTAGTAACCATTCTTGTACGCAATACTTAAGCTAAGCATTTAATGGACGATGGCTTGGTCGGGGAGGTCCAGTAGCATGGCCTCCGCGTTTGCCGGACCTCAATTCATTAGGTTTCTGGCTATAGGGATTTTTAAATGGCTCATATCTTGACAAGTATTTGTTTATATACGAACATCTATTCTTGTTTAGAACAACCCCAACTCGTGTTACAATGTCGGACACTTTTTTAAACATCCTATAGTGTGTATTTGTTTGTGGGTGTGTTTTTAGTTTACAAGATAAATTACAGCACGTAGAAACAACCTTGTGATATTGTTAATCTAATACTGATCACATTTTGTTCTATATTAAACCCGTAAATACATGCACTGTACTTGCAGGTCGGTTAGCTTTGTAATTATTTTAAAACAAGACTTTGTACAAATCGGGAATTGTTGGTACGTTGTTAATTACTAAAACTGCGGGGTTAAGGGAGCAACGCAACTAATAACCTCTTTACCACTGGTGAGCCATAGGATGTTTCTCTGAGAATATGCACGAATGTGTGTGAGAAAGAGAGAGAATAGATAACAGATAAATTGGGTGATAAATTTAATATAGAAACTTAGCACTAGAAGCTGACTATTGGAGTGTTATATCTTCTCACTTAACAGATTTTATTTATCTACTTCCTTGTCATTTTTTTAAAAAGTGTTAATTTTACCAGTCAACTCAATATGAGTGTATTTAAAAATCGTTCTGCGTTTGATGTTCAAAGTGAGGTCAGTATTGTGTGTGTGTAAGTCCAGCAGTAGAAATGGAGGCTTGTAAAGAAGGGAGGTCACAGAGGGTTGGTTTTGACAGCTGAGAATGTTGTAGAATGAGAAATCTGTCCTGTGCTGTGCCCAGAAGCACGTGGAATTTCTGGCAAGGTCGTAATATTCTTTGATGATAAAGGCCAACCCTATTGGTTTTCCCGGACAGAGACCGTAATTAGTGGAAAGTGCCAAGAAGTTACTTTCCAGTATTTAAGGCATGTCAAAACCACGTCAGCTACACGATAAGAAATACGCTTCGTGGTTTAGTTGGGAAGCGAACTACCTGAATAGAGATGAAAGTCGTCTGATGTTTTCTAGGTTTTTTTTTTTTTTTTTTTTTTTGGTTTAAATGTTATGCTTCTTTAACCTCGTAAGCCATATAGGGTGCTGCATGAAGGATAGAGCTAAAAGTAACCAGAAATTTGTCTACTCAGGATAAGGAAAAATGCCATAAAACATCCGGGTAACTCACTCTAAGCGAGATGCGAACTCGGGACCTCTTGAATGTGAGGCACATTCCACACAACAGAGACGCACTGTTTAATGTCGCCTAAGACTATAAAAAGTAATAGTGAAATAATTTCTGGTAAGATTAAAAATTGTAATAAATCATTCCCATGTGTTTAAATCGAAGGATAATGTCACAAATATAAATTAAAATAAGGAACCATTAGCCAGACAAAAGTGCGTTTTGAGGAAACGAAATTAGTTAAAGGTCAGAGTAGCTAAGGCAATTAAACGTCCAGTGAAATCAGCCAACAAGAAAAACTTAGCTGAAATTTCTGTTATTTACGTTCGAAAGTTAAGAATTATCTGCAAACACATAGACCAAATCCTAAAAATTAGAAAAGAAAAAACATTCTTAGAAGTTAGCAGGTACTACTGAGGGAAAGCATAGAAATATATAAAGAAAGGAGCAGTCTGAACCGCTATTATCAGGTCAACTTCCTATTGGAGGAGAAGGAACCAATGGGATTACAGTGGGACGGTAAGAGGTCGTCAGAGAGCGCAGTCACTAATCTGCATTTTTTGCAGTCGCCCATTAAAGAAGCCGAACATAGTTTGCGGCGAAACGTCGGTATATTGTTTAAATTTTTAATTTCTTAAAAAAGCCAACAAGTCAGTGCCGGTAATCAAGAAAGAAGCAATTCAATTGTTACAGTTTCTAGGCTTAAATTTCAAAAACAGTTTAAATCTACATACTGAAAAAGTTGGCAATCACTTCAAATACCTCATTTATTAACGTCCATTAATTTTATCAACCAACTTATTTGCTGTTGTCTATTCCCACACACATAACAACACATACCGTAAAAAAGATTTCACCAATGTAGCAGCTGACAGCGGATCCTTCAAAGACAGGGATATTGGACACATCAAAAGTGAGACTTAGAGACTTCGATACCAAAAGATGGTGATGTTTATCGTATATCCAAATATTATGGAAACGTTCGGCTAGATTGCAGACTTAAGATACTTTATAGCTAAATAATTAAATCGCCACTCACAGAGAAACATTAACAATATTAACGCGGAGGACATAAACGTATAAACTAGGCACATTTACCTTGCTGTTCACAATGCCAACAAAATGCCAGCGTCAAAACATGACAATTGAAGTGTGAAAGCGATTAAAAACGGTGACTGCAATGATTAATCACGATGTAGCAGTGAATTTTATAATGCTACAAAAAGCATTAATTGTGTTTGCGTTATTTATACCGTAGTTGTAAAGTGACAACCTTTGTTCTATATAAATGTTCATTTGAACAACCATCTAACCGATTTTGATCATTTTTCAGAGTCTAAATCGTTCTAGAAAATATGGAACTGTAAAACACTTCTAATTCCATTTCAACTATTACTGAAAGATTAACAAGGCTACATTGGAGTTTGCAAAGAACATAAACAAGGCGTTGACTTTGAGAATGCCATAGAGTAGAAAAATAATCGTTGTACTCCATAGAATAAAAATAGTTGCAGCACTACGCAGACTATAAAACAAAAACCGATTAACTTTTATTGCAAAGAATATGTATATATGTCCATCATGCAAGTTCAACAAACAGAAGACAGATAGAGCTTCAAACCTGAGAATCGCTCCTATGCTATATTTGTTTCTGTAATTACGATTTATCAAATACTGCAGATCTGCAAGTAAGGAAACGATGTGAAAATAGCTGAATAACATTTATTCTAATCCTATAGATGTATACACTGAGGTTTCTGAATGTCAAAACCTTCTAATAAGTCTCATGTAAGAAAGTTTTGCTTTGTTTCCTTTATATTTATGTGTTAATGAAGTTCGTTAGTGGGACATGCTAAATTTCTATAAAGTAAGACTGCTTACGTAATTGATCAGCGAGAAGATTATTTTATCTTGATATCGCAGGCCATCTGTCTTTTTTCAGTACGATTAACTTGATGAGCTTATATCTTAAAGGTTTCTTTTTATGTGAGAGCTCCGTAGGTTTTGTGTTATTAAATACGTATGAGACCTAAAAGTAGTTTAAGTTATTTTACAAATTAGCCTTTTTAAATTCTAACCATTCTTACAAACTCTTATTCCTATATCTTCTTTGTGTTAGTTGAGATAAACATTTGTACAAATTATCTTATTGCTTATTTCCTTGTAGGTACAAGGGGAGTATGGGAATACAGTAGGCTTTGAGCGATAGTCAAATCGTTTAAGGCTTTGGGATTTCGTTCTCTTTGCTTGTATAGTAAGATTTGGTCTATCTCTAACGGTTTAGAGTTATACAAAAGTCTTCCAGAGTAAATACGACTACAGGGGCTATAGCCAGAAAATTCAAGATATGCATTTCATTTGGTATAAAAATGTGAAACATATGGCATTTTAATAAAAATCGTAAGATATTTTTCGGATGACATGGGTTATGTTTTGCAATATATAAAAGAAAATGGAGGAGTTTATAATTTATAAAATGTTCCACACCTTAAAATAAATAATTTAAACCAGTTCTTCCCATTTTTGTTTCTGTGCAGTGCCATAGTATTTCGCTCTCTCTCTCTCACTCTGTCTTTCCAATCTCATTAACATGAATATAAAAGCTAGGGGATGCAAGTTGTGGCGTTTTTAGGCTGGCGATAGTATTTAAGCTTATCTAAGCGAAAATCATTTTGAATAGTACCTTAACCTGGCAACAAGCTTTTGGATTTGCGTTAGTCTTTCTCTCCGACAGGTCCTAACTTAGATAAGGTTTTTCATTGCTTAAGGCGTGGATAAATCAGAATATCAGATGGGAAAACAAAGTCCTCCAAACCCAAACTATTGTGTACACGCAAAAACGTTTCGTTTCTCTTTATTTGTTTTTAAAAAATCATTAACTATGATATATTTGAGTTTATACTTTAGAATAGCCTGTGTATTCCTCATTATTTTCAGGAATCCTGCATCACAAAATAGGTTATGAACAAAACTGACTATTATAAATATCTGTTATCGTACGGAATTTGAAGGCAGGTTTTGGAACATCTGACTGTGATTCTTTTTCCTGTTGAAGTAAATTAATAAAGAAACTTTTTAAGAACATGCTGGAGCACATATGTACGAATAGAATAAGCAAAATGAACGTTACACATTAGAAATTGTCTTAATAGACATAATTCTAAATTGCAAGCATGATTTCGGCAGAAACATGCTATTTCTAATTCAGCATTGAACGCAACATTACACCACAAACCAGCAAATGCTTCGGTAGCATACACAAACTTCTTGAAAGGCGATCTTTTATTTCTAGCTTCACTTTTCTAGCAGCTACAATTATTTGCACTTATATAACTCATAAATCTAACCTGTATTTAGAAAGTAAGCCGTGCGTTAGGGCAACTTTATATACGAGGATAGAATTCATAATATGTGAATTGCAATATCGATTATCCAAGGTAAAATGTAGACAAGGGCACCATCTGTTCCTGAAAGCTAGTGTAGACGGCGCGCGTTTGTCTTGGGGTAAAGCAGAAATAATGGTGCAACAATAAAGAAACAGAACAACGCGAAATGTGTGATGTACAGGAATTGGTTACAGGAAAACAACAGAACAGACCCAAGAATGAGTTTGTGTGGCAACTGTTTTTGCTTTCTCTATAATTTACTTGACGTACTAAAACGAAAATTTGTAAATGTGCGTGAGCTATCTTGACTGTCCTGAACAACCAGACAGATGTGGAAGAGTGAAAAGAGAAACTCATGTGAAAGCAACGCATATGTTTTCCCAAAAGGGCTCAATAATGCAAACGCATACACTGTGTTCATTTAAAACTGTGCTATGACGCCATTGTTTTGAGTTACGTAATTCGTTTAAAGCATCAGCTATAAGGGGAAGGATGTACCGCAAGACAAGCTTGGTGAACAAGTTGCCTATCAGCACGGCGCTAAATTCGTAGTGTACTTAACAACGCTATTAGTAACTATCGCATTCATATCCATTAAAAATTCACGATTACAAAGTTTAAGGATAATTTTTATGGGGCTATAAATCTGTATGGGACTATCAGAAATTATTTCATACCTTCTAATCGTTTTAAAAACATGGAATATTGAAATATTTATGTTTTTATTTAAATAACTAAGACTAAATCTTGTCCATCTATCTGTTTTACCCAGTTCTGAACTAGTTTTCATCTTTCAAAGGATTTCAGAGCCTATTTATAGCAAATTCAAGATATAATTGCATTATCATGGAAATATCTTAAACATATTGTATTTCAATAAAAATCTTCAGATTTTTACTTTCTCTACTGGTAAGTACGGAAAGTATTGTATTCCACCCAAAATTCGATGTGGAGATTTCACCGAAAATACATGTTTTGAGGCCCCTGAATCCAAAAAAGGCCTTTTTAGAAAAAGGTCCGCGCGCGCGCGTGTGTGTGTGTGTGTGTGTGTGTGTGTGTGTGTGTGTGTGTGTGTCAGTCTATCAGGCTGTGGACAGCATAGATCAAAAACGAAAAGTCGGTTAAAAACCAAAGTTGGTATTTAAGTTTAATGTCTTTCAAGGATGCGACACGAAGATTTTGAAGAAAATAGTCCCACCCTAAACTACCCTTTACACAGAAAATTTTTCAAAAATTTTTATTTTCTTGAAAATGGCTCTAACGATTTTGATTAAAATGTCATATGTTTGAGATATTTTGATGACAAATGAAATGTATATCTTGAATTTTCTGGCTATAGCCCCTGTAGTCGTATTTACTCTGGACGACTTTTGCATAACTGGTAAACCGTTAGAGGTAGACCAAATCATACTATACAAAAAATGTATATCTTGCTAAAATACACAATTTATCTCTCAATAAATTTTCTTGTAGGGTGAACCATTTCGGAGATATTCCTTGTTATGTGTGTGAGTTTCGGAAAACTTGGAACTTTCGTGAAATGGATCATCGTTGTTCATTTGTTTTATATGTTAAGTGTGCAAAGACAACAAAATCTCGAACATTTGACTATCGCACAAAGCCTATTGTATTCTAATATTCCCCTTGCACCTACAAGGAAATAAGCAATAAGATAATTTGTACAAATGTTTGTCTGAACTAACACGAAGAAGATATAGGAATAAGAGTTTGTAAGAATGGTTAGTACAAGAGTAGAGAAAGTCATGTGAGTGCAATATAATATTTTTGTGTTATGCTTTCATAGGCATATCTAGCATATGCAAACGGAAGAAGGTATCAATTTAAATATGACTTACATTTCTATGCTACTGGTATATGGAAATATGCGGTACAAAAACGGAGCCTTGTGTCCACACCTGATCCATAATCCGTTAAATCTAAATATGCTAAACAGGTGGCTTTCGTGTGTGAATATAAAACGGCAACAGGGCGTTTTAAAATCGTTACGAACCCGTTCCGCGTTTTGCACACAAGACCTGAATATGGATCAATGCCCCACGAAAAATGTTGTACGTACAGGTCTCCAATTATTCGTATCCATAGCAACGACCGTAATTTTATTATTCGGTCGAGTAAGGCTTAAATATTTATTGACCGCAGAAAATGTACCGTTCTAAAGCTCAGAAAAACACAAGTAATATTATAAGAATTTGCTATGTTTCAAAATCCAAATTAATTTTAAGTAACCTTTAATAAATTTCACCACAATATTACAATATAATGGAAATGGCTAACGCTAAGAAAAAATTTATTTGAAACAAACTATATCTACTAACAATGAGCTCATTTTCTGCACTAAATTATTGTAAATGAATTTTATCGAAGAATGTTAGTAATCAAATGATTGAAATTGATAATACATCTGAAAGGCAAAATTCTTGGCATTTTTAAAATATATTTGTGTGGAGTACAAAACTGAAAGAGTTTATTTTAATATAAACAAGAACATTTTATTTAATTTTTAAAAAAGTTTCATATAATTGCATCGAATATGTTTTTAGAATATTTCACCTCACTCTAGGAAAATTAATATGGTTGAGATAGGCAGTCTAGTTCCCGTAAGTCATTATATACTTACAACACCAGGTGTGCAACAATACAGCCGACTGAGCTCTAAAACAATAAGAGGTTCAGTTACTGCAGAACCGTGCTCCATTTCCTTCAGAACAAATGAAAACCAGAAAGCCCAGTGCATACATTTGTCTGGGATCCGAGGCAATCCCTTGATATTTATCTTGGGCACAGTAAACCCACCAGGACAAACAAGCTTACCCTATTGCCCTTTTGGGGCATGTACCTCCAGACCTGGTGAATATCGACAACCAGACGAGTAGAGGCTTCAACCAAGGTCATATATTATGTTCAGCACGACAATTTAATACGATTCAGATGTTCGAAAATATCTTATCTCATTTTACCCCACTCTGTGAACAGTGTAACAGTTTTTAAAATTACTACATCAACAGAAAGAGGTGTGATTTGTTATTAAATTCTTAATTTGTAGAACATTAATATTAATTGTTTACGTTACTGGAAAAATTCTTGTTTATTTCGCTTGTATTATATGAAATGTATATGCCATAAGTAATTCGAGCAATCTTATTAAATTACACGTACGTAATACATCAAATACGGATAAAGAATGTTATATCAAATTTAAAAATATTTAAGAAACTATCTAATTTTTAATTTAAACGTATAAAACATAAATAAACGCATTTCATTTATTTTTTCGCGTCGACAATAAATGACGCAATTGCTTATTGGCTACGGGTTAAAATGAAGAACAAAAATAAAAAACCTGATGTGTTGCACTCACATGACTTTCTCTACTCTTGTGCTAACCATTCTTACAAACTCTTATTCCTATATCTTCTTCGTGTTAGTTGAGATAAACATTTGTACAAATTATCTTATTCCTTATTTCCTTGTAGGTGCAAGGGGAATATTGGAGTAGGCTTTGTGCGATACTCAAATCTTTTAAAGCTTTGATATTCCGTTCTCTTTGTACACGTAACATATAAAAAAATGAACAACGATGACCCATTTCACGAAAGTTCCAAGTTTTCCGAAACTCACACACATTATAAGGAATATCTCCGAAATGGTTCACTCTACAAGAAAATTTATTCAGGCATAAATTGCATATTTTACCAAGATCTACATTTTTTGTATAGTATGATTTGGTCTATCTCTAACGGTTTACCAGTTATGCAAAAGTCGTCCAGAGTAAATACGACTACAGGGGCTATAGCCAGAAAATTCAAGATAAACATTTCATTTGTCATAAAAATATCTCAAACATATGGCATTTTAATCAAAATCGTTAGAGCCATTTTCAAGAAAATCAAAATTTTCGAAAAATTTTCCATGTAAAGGGTAATTTAGGGTGGGGCTATTTTCTTCAAAATGTTCGTGTCGCATCCTTGAAAGGCATTAAACTTAAATACCAACTTTAGTTTTTAACCGACTTTTCGTTTTTGAGTTATGCTGTCCACAGACTGAGAGACCTTTTTCTAAAAATGCTTCTTTTTTGTTCAGAGGGACTCAAAACATATTTCCCGTGAAATCTCGACATTGAATTTTTGGGTGCAATACGCAACTTCCTCTGCTTCACTCTACGTAGTAGAGAAAGTAATTAATAAGAAACATCAAATCTCCTATCTAAGAAAAGTGTAAGTATTGATAAAATGCAAACCACTCACAAAGAATATCTCGGAAACGGTTAACTTCTTAAAAAGATATGTTCCACACAAACTATGTGCTTTAATAAGATTTACATTTTTGTATAGTAAAATTTTGTCCCGTATGGTTTATCAGAATGAGGACTTTAGAGAGTATTCCAAAAATTTCAAAGTACACATTTCGTTTCTAATCAGAATATTTGAAAAGTATAATATCGTAATCGAAATCGCTACAGTCATTTTTGAGAAAAGCAAAATTTTATAACACTTTTATATATAAAGACTAGTTTGAGGAGGGGTATTTTACTGAAAATACATTAAGCCATTGTTGGAAGACATTTAAGCATCAGGTTTGGTATTTTATAGGCTATTCGTTTGGGAGTTTCGCTGCTCAGAAACACCTTTTGCTAAAAATCACTTTTTTACTCAGGGGGCCTTAAAATGTGTATTTCATGTGAGTTCTGGAGATTGAATTGTTGAAGGGAAGCATTATTTATCTACTACTCAAATGCTCAAAGTCCATAGAGTTACAGTTAGGTACCGTTGAGGTTAACTAAAAACGCCGGAGAAACACTTATCCAAATAACTCATCCTAACGGAGATTCGAACTCGGACCTCTTGAATGTAAGACCGACACACTTTCCCCTCTCCACAGATGTGGGCTAATAAAACGGAAAGTTTATGCAATTAGGTGTATAAAACCACTATCTTCACCAGCGAAAACAAACCTTCGCCTCAACAGGAAACCCTAGCAGTAAATTTCTGAAACTATCTTTAATTACATCCCAATCTGCAGCGTTGCTTCCAAGATTAATGGCAATGGAGTTTGCGCAGTTCACACTAATGAACTGGCACGTTCAACAGATTACCTATCTGGCCGCTATTCATGTATGCAATTAATGCAGGTCCTCGACTGTTTCGGTTACCAAGGATATGATCAATTTGTAATGCACTCTGATTTTTCAATGTTTTTCAAATTCTGCAAACAGCTCGACGGAGGGAAGAAGGGTTCCTGTTTACCGAAAAGAACGAACTCCCGAGGTGACTTATGTCTCAAAAGATGCTGAATTTGACGAGAAAATGGAGCGTTACAGCTTCATTCTGCCTTGATGACAACTTGCCCCAGTGCCGAAGTGTATTGCATGCTGCAAGCAGATTCCTGCGGGGCGCGAGCACTCTAATTGGGACAGCTTGTTCGCATTATGGTGCACTTAATCCATTTTCACAGGATTTGCATGAATTAACACTGCGGATGGTCGGCACGTTTAACTCAGTTAACCTTAACAGCGTCTGAAAAGAAATAAGAGAATCGCATAGACATCTACCGCGTCACAAACGAACCCCACGTCGAACATCTGGGAACTTCCATTGTAAATTGTAGAATCAACCTTTTATTTATGCTTGCATACAAAAATATATTCAGTGCAGTAGTCATAGTAATATTCTCTTTATGTACCAATCATTTTCAATTACCCTGTGTATCAGTTATTCCAATTATATGTAATGTTTGCCTTCAGTTTCCTATCATATGCTATCTATAGTATATAATTAATTCTGACAAACAATGACGGTAAACAAAGGACCTAGAAAATTATTTAGCAAAGTCAATCAATGTTGCCTATATGAAAATAAAGCACTTACGTTGGTTTTTTTACATTCTCTACCATGTACGTACAGTAAATAGACGAAATATTGTATTTTACTCAAATATTCTATGAAGCTATTGTAACAGAAATACATGTTTTGAAACCCATTGTCGAATGAAGTCCCCCCAAAACACCTTTTAAATGGAAAAGTTGAATTATTTTTGTTTTTCTTAAAAATGACTCCAGCCATTTTGGTTAAAATGCTGTATTTGTAAGCTATTTTCATGACAAGATGTATATCTTGAATAATATGTAAAGTGCTCATTATTCTGAACGGGTCCTAATGACCTAGCTGTCGACGGGCCCTTAAACCCTACTCACTCACTGTTCTGAAGGACCTTCGTATAACTTTTAAACCGTAAATGATAGACAAAACTTTACTACACAAAAATTATAAAGTCATTACAACATACTATTTCTCAAATACGTACATTTCTTGCAGCGTTAATCATTTGAAGAAAGAATGGATACTGACTGATAGTTTAATTACGGAAGATAATAAATGTCCATTTTGTTGTGAAAGGAATTGTGATTTATGTGTGATGCTCATAAATGAAACTGTTTTGCAAATATGTTAATTTAACTCAAAATTAGTCCTTATCTACGACGAAATCTGCCGTTGTTTAGCGAGAAAATTTTTTAAAAGAAATCATACATAGACTGGCAATTTCTGAGTGTAAATGATGTGTTTTAGACATTCTCGGAAGTGATTTTAATTCATCAGTAATTATATTACATCCTCACAACTTCTGAGATTAAAATTTAAGAACTCTCAAGTTCTCCGACTGATGCTAAGCCGCGAGTGGCAAAAATTACGCTAAGGGTTTCATATACAAATACCCCGCTACATCTAGCACATTAAAGAGGAATTCAAAATATAAAAATCCTGTTCCAAAATGATATAATACTTTAAATTTTTCCCAACTGCAACCGTTATTTTGTATTCATGCAAAGAGAACGTAATTTCAAAATCATCACGTAGTTACCAGCACTTAAAAGATCTGACTATGCCTAAGACTTGTGTATTTTAAATGTCCCTTATACCTTGAAGCTATGTGCACTCTGGCAGTTTCCTACAATGCTGAACCTGCGGTTCAAACACGTGCCAGTGTTACTTCAAAATTAGGGAGCTCCAAATGGGTCTCTGGAGAAAACATTGTAACTTTGGAATCTACAACCAGCTCTGCGAATACATAGGATACCACTAGAAGTTAATATGAAGATATATCCTAGGTGTTTTAATGCAGATTAGCTTGCTTATCTATGCTGCGTATGTTACCAGCACTCACGTAGATAATATAAAGAGTTCCCCAGCTCATAAAAGAAAAATTCCTTTTTAAGGAAGTATTTTTTCTTTTTACTTAAAGTATTTACTATTACTGCTCTTTTAAAACACAAGAAGACATGCAGCACCTTCAATGTAGTGTACGAGTGCTGTGAGTAAGCAAAGGTATCATATCGCAAGCAAGCTAAAGAATGCAGAATTCTCAGGTTCATTATTTGGGTTGGCAGCAGGTTCACAATTCCAGCAATGGCGCCTGGAGCTGTTCTTTTGTTCGTCAGCATGGACAAATTTGTGACAAGAAAGCGAAGAGTTACAGTAGGTAATGACAATGCAGCTTCTGCAATAAAATCTGCAGCACGTGTTAGTAAAAAAAGTGAAAGATTTGATTGATAGATTTAGAAAATTGTCCCTGGCTTTCAACAAACAGTTTTGAGAGAGTTTTATGACTCTACTATAATAAAACTTAAGTCCCCTCCCTCATTAGGAAGTCTAATTCGAACACTGATAATATATCACAACTTATAGTAGAACTTCGTTTGGAAAACTTAAACAGCTATTAATGATAAAGCTAAAATGCTACAGGATATACATGAAGGGAGATTGGAAAATAATATACGGGTGCTCAAATATTATACTTCCAAATCTAGCGTGAAAATTCGCTTAGTTTCTGTAATGAACGGAAATCTGATTTAGGAAGAAAGTTTGTGACAAGAATGAGTGCTTTGTTTTGTTTCGAAATAATATGGTATACGAAATGGTTAAATAAAAATAAACAACTGACAGTGAGAAACATTCATAAACACCAATCAGAACCGAGCAGTGTGGAATGCAGGAAATAAATGAAAGTGGTCACTGAATTGGGCACTAAAATAGAGAGACTTTTATATCTTAAAAAAGTCGATTTTTTATTATGCCCGACACAAGATTGAATGGCGGATGATTCAATACAATATCAGCAGAAGCTTGCCACACTTTACGGGGTTGTACTTATAGTTAAACAAGGTGTGAAATTACGTTGTAAAGCCCACAAAATTTATTTGCACAATAATAGTGATCAGATATCAGCAGCCATTGCACTTTGTGTCAGCCATATTTATGGGTTTATCAACAATTTGGTGAACGACTAGTCCCAATAGCAGACAAATGCGTGTGTACCCTAACACATATCAATAAATTAAATTAAAACATATCACATTTTCGCCGAGCATACTTCGTGTGGAAAAGGAGATCCAATTCCTTACACGGCGATTATGATTTTTTACATTCGCATGACTTTCTCTATTCACTCTTCTACAAGCTACATCTTTCAGCTGCTTCATTTTATCGAGAATAACGTTTGTAGAAATGGTTTCATAACACGTTTTGTTTTAGACTAACGAAGAATATGTTTAAGCGATAAAACTTGTTCCAATGTTCTCTTCGCAGGAAAATAAAGAAAGGAATAGCCACGTAGCAGGTGAAAAAATACTTACCCATGAGGTATTTCATAATTCAAACCAATAATACGAATATTTAGGAATGGTTATGCCACAAAAATTATATGGTTTATGTCCTTTAGAGTTTCACTACTTTTCTTGGTACCTAAGCTGTAAACGCTTAAGGTTTAAAAGTTATAAAAAATTAATTTAGAATAAAACGGGCATCACAGGTTATTCCCAGAAAATTACGTAGGTGAGTGTATAATTGTGCATAGCTATGTAGCAAGTATAACCTCAAATTCATGTTACTACCTGGTTTTCTCAAATCTTCCAATGTAGTGTTCACAATGATTTTATAATTTGGTTCATTCCTGTGTCCTAGCATTTTTTTTTACATCTTTGTAGACCTCACAGGTTTTCTTTTCTTTGCTTAATTTTCTGAAAAATCTGACGTGTTGGAAAAAAACGAATTACGCCGTTCAACTCAGCATCAAAAATTTTATGGTGGCAAACATTCATTTTAAAACATCATTTCGTTGCAAGAGAATGTTATAAGAGACACTTACAGTAATTTTTCATTTGTAGAAAATATTAATAAATGGAAAATGTTCACACAGAGCCTTAAGGAAGAAGTTTTTCTCTCGATGTGGAAAATGAACAGCTATCGACGGAATGAGTCTGCAGTTACTCTCTGCAAAAAAGAGACGGCAATATATCACTTCTATCACTAGTTAAACCGTACGAGTCTTACAGCTTTCCAATATATAAGAAAGATCACTTTTATCGATAGCAATGGAAGTGAACCTTTTAATTAAATTAATGGAATGGGTGAGTCAAGCAGCTGAAATTTAATTTAATAGTATATTTGGGATATTGGAATACGATCTTACTTAAAACAAACAATGCCTCTATATAGGATTACTGATACTAAATAGTGGGAGTTATTCTTATAGACTATGGCCTACTGAAATTCAGTACATTTACTTTCTCTACTGGTAAGTAGAGGAAGTATTGTAGTCCATCGAAAAAAATTGATGTTGAGATTTCACCGGAAATATATGTTTTGAGCCCCCTGAATCAAAAAAGTATTTTTATAAAACCAAAATATTTAAAAAAATTTTCCATGCTAAGGATAGTTTAGGGTGGACGAATTTTCTTCAAAATCTTCGTATCTCATCCCTGAAAGATATTAAACTTAAATACCAACTTTGATTTCTAACGCGTTTTTGAGTTATGCTCCACACACACGCGCACACGCACACGCACACACACAGACACACGCACACACACAGACACACGCACACACACACAGACACACAGACCCACAGACACACAGACCCACAGACACACAGACCCATAGACACACAGACACACACACAGACCCACAGACACACACACACAGACACACAGACCCACAGACCCACAGACACACACACACAGACACACAGACCCACAGACACACAGAAACACACACACAGACACACAGACACACAGACCCACAGACACACAGAAACACACACAGACCCACAGACCCACAGACACACAGACACACAGACCCACAGACCCACAGACACACAGAAACACACACACAGACACACAGACCCATAGACACACAGACACACACAGACCCACAGACCCACAGACCCACAGACACACACACACAGACACACAGACCCACAGACACACAGAAACACACACACAGACACACAGACCCATAGACACACAGACACACACAGACCCACAGACCCACAGACCCACAGACACACACACACACAGACCCACAGACACACAGGCATGCATTTAAAAAAACACACAGACCCACAGACACACACACACAGACACACACACACAGACACACAGACCCACAGACACACACACAAACACACAGACCCACAGACACACAGAAACACACACACAGACACACAGACCCACAGACACACAGACACACACACAGACCCACAGACACACACACAGACACACAGACACACAGAAACACACACACAGACACACAGACCCACAGACACACACACAGACACACACAGACACACAGACCCACAGACACACAGACACACACACAGACACACAGACCCACAGACCCACAGACACACAGACACACACAGACACACAGACCCACAGACACACAGACACAGACACACACACACAGACCCACAGACACACACACAGACACACAGAAACACAGACACACAGACCCACAGACACACACACAGACCCACAGACACAGACACAGACACACAGACACACAGACACACACACAGACCCACAGACCCACAGACACACAGACACACAGACCCACAGACACACAGACACACAGACCCACAGACACAAAGACACACAGATACACAGATACACAGACCCACAGACACACAGATACACAGATACACAGACCCACAGACACACAGACCCATAGACACACAGACCCACAGACACACAGACACACAGACACACACACCTAAATGGATATTTTTCTAAGAATGCAATTTTTGTTATTCAGGGAACCTTAAATCATCTATTACCGGTGAAACCTCGACATACAATTTATGTTTCTAATACAATACCTCCCCTATTTAATTCGCCTAGTAGAGAACGTAAATAAAGCGTGTAAAAAGGGTAGCATTATTGGCTCAGTATTTCAAATTTTCTGTCATGTACATCCGTAAAGGCCATTGGTCTGGGCCAGGTTTGAACCGGGACCCTAGGAACGGTAGTTCGACGGCTAGGCAACGCACTAACACACTCGAGTAACTTGAAGCAGGTTGAAGAACAAGCTTTTTTAAGAAAAGTTTTATAGACACTATAAAAATCCACGACGGTGTGTAAGAGGGTTATGTTTATGCAAGACATCACATGAGTTTTGACTGAGGAAGTATCTTTTGGCAGCCTGTAGCTGCAACTGGAGTAAACTTCCTTTGCCAATTAACCTTAATGCCAATTAGCTGCCCTATAAAGAACGAGTGACATGTAAAATAGCTCTGAAAAGAAGAACGGCGCGATTGAAGTCATTCCACCAGGAGCTGGGTGTAAAAAGGAAACACTCGATACTAAAAAGAGAAGAGAAGACGACATTAGCTACATGAATGGAGAAAGGCGGGACTGAAAAAGGAAGTAAAGTGGCGGCAGCAGGTGACCCGAATCGATTAAGGTGAAGGCAAAAGCTTCTGTCGAGATTTCGGATGTCGGAGCTTCGAGTGCCATATTGGAACCGGCTTCAGGCGAGAGATGTGTTTACTTTGCCATGGAAAAATAAACCCGACCCATATAAAACACTTGAAAACACATATTTCCCCTCTAGAAAGTAAAAATCTGATGTGTTGCACTCACATGACTTTCTCTACTCTTGTACTAACAATTCCTACAAACTTTTATTCCTATATCTTCGTGTTAGTTGAGATAAACATTTGTACAAATTATCTTATTGCTTATTTCCTTGTAGGTACAAGGGGAATATTAGAATACAGAAGGCTTTGTGCGACAGTCAAATCTTTTAATGCTTTGAGATTCCGTTCTCTTTGCACACGTAACATAGAAACAAATGAACAGCGATGTTCCATTTGACCAAAGTGTTAAGTTTTCCGAAACTGACACAAATAACAAGGAATATCTCCGAAATGGTTCACCCTACAAGAAAATTTATTCGGACATAAATAGTGTATTTTAGCAAGCTGTATATTTTTTGTACTGTATGATTTGGTCTATCTCTTACGGTTTACCAGTTATGCAAAAGTCGTCCAGAGTAAATAGGACTACATAGGCTATAGTCAGAGAATTCAAAATATACATTTCATTTGTCATAAAAATATCTTAAGCATATGTCATTTTAATCAAAATCGATAGAGCTATTTTCAAGAAAATAAACATTTTCGAAAAATTTTCCATGTAAAGGGTAGTTTAAGCTGGAGTAATTTTCTTCAAAATCTTCGTGTCGCATCCTTAAAAGATGTTTAATTTAAATACCAAATTTGGGTTTTAACCGACGTTTCATTTTTGAGTTACGCTGTCCACAGACTGACACACACACACACATGGACCTTTTCCTAAAAATGCTTAGATTCAGGGGGTCTAAAAACATATATTTCCGGTGAAAGCTCGATATCGAATTTTTTAGTCGAGTACACTTCCTGTATATACTACAGAAAATAAAGATTCTCGAGTCAAGAACGGGAATCGAACCCGAGATCAGTCGCTCAGCAGGCACGTGCTCTAATAATTGAGCTACCGGACCAGTCCTTTTAATTTTGATAGCATTTTGCCGCTTGCCGTTACCTTCTTTTAGAAGTAATAATTGTGGAGGTGGAATGCAGCATATTTAATGAACTAAATCAAGTACCTATCGGTGTTTTTTCTATTTTTATTCCTTGCGTGTGTGTTCTACTGGTTTTAGTGTTATTAGGTCAAACGATAGGAATTGTTAACCTCAAATATCGTGTTTCATTACGTGACTCGCATGTTCAGTGAGCATTAAAATTCGATGCTACCTCTGGTGGTCTCTAAAAATAATTGTTTATACCGTAACGTTATCCTTGGAGAGACACGCGTGCATTAAAAATTTCATACGATATCCATTCATGTAATGCTCTTGTTTTGCGTTTCCTGCAGACAAATTTGTTAGAACGCGTAATATTAGTAGGTTACGATATGTACTAAACGATTGTATTTCTTCCTCTACTATTCATCGTAGCTCAGGAGGTAGCAGGCGATGTCAGACCCGTAACTGGGAGATGAAGGGTTCGATTCCTATGGCCTAACTTCCAGGAGGTACCATGAGTTTCTTCAGGCACTCCCCCGGGTCGCTAAGGAAACCAGCGTCTAGTGTTGCAGTCTTGGCTTGGGCTGGCTGCAATAGGCTGTGGCCCGGCGGTGCTTTTTCTGAACCAGTTTACTAAAGCGCGTTCCACCCTTAGAAGACAGTACACGTTACATGGAGCGCAGTGTTGCAACATGTACTAGCTGCGAAACTTTCTGCGCGCGCGATCCCGAGGTGGCCGAGTCCTTCAATTGCTGCTTGACGAGACGGGCACTTTTAACTTTGGTATAAACAATTGATTTCCCCTGGTCCCTAAACCATTTTACGTCTTTTAGATATTTATGTCGCCATCTGATGATATCGATATCGTCTCTTTCTATTAATATGCACTTGTTACCCCTTCTTTCATATTCGGACCCCAAATCATGTAAGAACCGACTAAGAGTGGCCCTTGAGAAATTTGGTAGGGTCTCATCACTGTTGACCCGTGACAAAAGTATATTCAGCGTGGGTGGAATATTTGCAAACAGTAAAGAATGAACAATTCGCCGCACTCCACATTGCACTATTCACTATATACTTCTTTTTTTTTTTCCGCCCTTTTTGCTTTCTTTTTCGATGGCGTTCTTAGAGGTCCTTTCATTAGTTCCTTTTTAATCATACACACTACTGCTTCTGAACACCCGATAGCCTTAGCTATTTCTTTTACTGCCTTACTTACACGCATTTTACTTGAAAAATAATCTAACACCTTCATAATTATTTGGCGTTCCTTACTTCTTAATTTACCAATATATCGTCTCTTCCTAGCTTCCCCCTCCATAACTAGAAATATTTACAAAAATATTAAACAAATAACGCAATAACAGCTCACAGTTACACACACGGTTTCTTTCGAACTAATGTTAGTGCTGCTCCTTATACTAATTTCTGTGTCAGGCCTGGCGCTGAATAGATGAATACCTTTTGTTTGCCTTACTGGATAAAAGAAAGAGGTTACTGCCTTTTGGTTTATTTTAAAAACTTTCTCCAATTTTCCTCAACATTTGTTCTCGCTGGTTCCCTGATGTAAACTCAATAACCAAAAAGTTTCACACCGCGTAACTTTTGCAGTGCACAGATATACAATTATCCAAAAATATTTAATTTAAAAAATTATAACACTTAACTGAGTAAACATAGAGAATTCAAAGTGGGCAGGTAGTAGCACTATGGTTTACTCTACCTAAGAACAAAATATAGACGCATTCTAGCAGTTAGTTTGTTTGTTAGTGCGTGATGAGTATAGAAACAGCAAATATCGGACTTCTATTAAAAAAAATGTTTTTTTGGAAGAAATATGGGCCTATAGAAATGTATAATGACTCTAAAAAGGATATAAACTAATAGAGAAAAAAATTTTGCGTAGGATAATGTGTTCAAATCTGAAATGTATAACAACTGAATATTTATACCATGCTATTAGGAACCTGGCAACAGTGCGAGGGTAGAAAAGGACGAGGCTAATGGCAACTTGTATGCACTAGATAGAGACAGATATATCCCATTAAACTCCATACTGTCATCCAAGAGTGGAACAAGGTATAGAACCTCCCAGATATCTGGATGCTAACGATGTTGGAACCGCCTGTCTCTGGAGGCTGCTATCTTCTTCTGCTGACCATTGGTGGTGGGTACTAACGGCAAAGAATAACGGCGGAAGACTTCAAATGTCTATCCTGTCTTCCAAAGCGTTAAAACACTGGCCAATACCCTTAATCTTTCCGTCGAGTTCTTCCATGTCTTAGTTCATACCGGCGACTAGCTCGTCAATTTTCGCCGATAGCTGCCAGTTTATCTTTTCCATCCCAGATTAAGTCTTATTATGTTCTTACTTCGCTTCTCTACTCCTGAGTATACATTTTTCAATTCAGCTTCCATTTTTGTCACCATCTGGTGCATTCCCAAGTTCATTTCGGCCTTCATCTGTTACATATTTTGCACTATATTTTCCAGCATTGCCTCCATCGTGATTTTCGAATCTTGCTCCTAACACCCAGAAACAAGTCCATTTACTTTGTAATTTCAGTTTATTTCTAAAACTGAATCAGCAGTGCAAATTCGCAACCTCACAACTGTTCTGTTTTATCGTAACCTTGACATAAACTTCACAAACCCAGCACAACTCATTGAAATAACTAACTTCTTCTGTCGTAAACAAGTCCGTGCGCACGAAAACTTCTAGAAATGCAGCGACGCGACAGTATACCTAAAAAGTTTGTGCGTGCGCGTCCGTTTGTCTGTCTGTAAACAGTATATAACTCCAAAAATGCACGTATTGTTGAGAAAATCGTCCTAACCAAACTACTCTTTAAATGGAACACGTTTCAAAAATGTTCATTTTCAGAAAAATTGTTCTAACGAATATGAATAAAATGTCGCATGTTGACGATAGTTTCATGACAAATGAAACGCATGTTTTGAACTTTGTGCGAATTCTTCTTCATTTTGGATGACTTTTGCAAAATAAGTAAACCACAAGAGATGGACAAAATCTTACTACACAGATTTGTAGATCTGGCTAAAGCACACCTGCTTCTCCTTATTTTTTGTGGAGTAAACCATTTCCGAGGTATTTCTTGTTATTGTTCTGAATTTTCAAATACTTCTAAAATAGGAAGTCATTAGTCGGTTTCTTCTTTTTATCCCTTGGTCATGCAAAGATAATGGAATGTCAAAGCAATCACATAGCGACCTAACTATTCCCGCTGTACCTATGTATATATTGGATGTCCCAAAAAAAACACCGACAACGTTTAGTATGTTATGCGGGATGGCAAACTGATTGGTTTCCAAATAGGAACCACTGTCCGGAAATGTACGGTTTGGACGCTGGAGAGCGAGCGATTGTGGCAATTTCTTAACATTAAATTTGGTATCTTAACACGGAAGGTAGTCATCTGTGTACTGGGATGAACGACCTAAGCACAATAGCACTCCTGCGCATGCGCTAACTTCCTCCACAGTCCTTGGTGCGCATCCTTCTGCGTTACTTGTGTATTTTCCAATACAGCAACTTTTAAAGCAGCAGTGCGACACGTACCAGTACACAACTGCTGAAATGGCCGATATGAGCTCCAGCACACTGATGTAAATGTGTGGAATCACCTCAACGTCGTATATCCATGAAGTGGTAGAGGTGGACCAGTTCTATGGCCTACACGATCGCCAGATCTGACAGCTGTCGACTATTTTCTGTGGAGTTGTATGGCGTGTGAAACTCCTGTAACGTCAGCGGAGAGGAAGTACACAGTTCGAAGCCCGTTTGTAATGTAAACATCTCGATGTTAGATTTACTGGCTAAATGTGAACACACACCCATATCGCGATGCGCTACAGCGTCCAAACTGTGCATTTCCAGACAAGGGTTTCTATTTGAAAACCGATGTTCCTGGTCCC